>CAUZXS010004003.1:0-75000 GCA_963585895.1 Sepioteuthis lessoniana | reverse complement strand
TGGACAAGTAGATGCACACTTACTCACGAAAGTATTTGTAGAGTGGTTATTGGCCGTAAGTATTGAAGATTTATACACGCATCTCTCTATAGGCGTGCAGTATAACTGCATGCCCTCTATGTATATTTGTGAATGTCAATTGTAGTATCTTTTTGATAAAATTAAACTAGTTTTTTTCATACAGTAATTGGAATGGGTTCAATAGAAATGATATCTATTTATAGCTAACTATATGTGTATATAATTAAAAGTGATTTTTTTTTGTCTGCTGAGTTAGTTTGGTCGTTGGTTCGGTCTAATATTGTTATAAAGTGTTTCGGTTTCTTTTATGAAACATTTCATTCGATTTTTATAGAATATTTCGACACAGAACGATGAATCTCAGAAGTGACTTAGTAGAATGCATTTTCATAACAATGATTCCCATTGGTTGCACGTGTGACACCTTTCAATCTTTATGTCATCGATTGCAAATTGGTTGTAATTCATTACGAGAGATGGAAGCGAATACTTCAACCTGTGTCTATAGACTCTTTGCCCCCCACACACAGCTTTGGTTTCAAGATTGTTTAACAAAAAAAAAAAAAAAAAAAAGAAGTATTAAATCGAATAAATTAGTGGATAGTATTTTATGAAAGATTCAACATCTATCTACATGTAAATCCGTCTGTATGTCATAGAAGAACTGGCTTTTATTTATATTCCCGTTTACAATAATATATTTATGTATCAGGAGACGAGTTGTTATTTTGTGGAGCTCTGTTTCCGTGATTTTTATCAATTTCTATCTATCTATCTATCTATCTATCACGTAGATTTTTCTTTAGGTTTCTACTTAAGTAAACATAATTCAGAAAAAAACAAAAAACAAAAATAAATTCAAAGCTTTTTTTTCTTTGAGCAATAATCTTAAGATACTTTCACTTGAGAAAAAAAAAAGTATTTTCTGGTCCTATTCGTGCCTGAATCATACTTTTGAAGAGTATGAGATCGCACTTTTATTTTTAGTCATTTTAAAGTCGTCCATGGACATAGCTAAGAAATACTAATTAGAATCTTTCATTTCTTTTTAAGTAGAAGCATCGATATCATCATAGATCTCAGTTGTAACGAGATCCCAGCGAACTCCAGGGTCGTCTAGTTATAATTAAAGAAGCTTAAGAATTGTTCGTTTATACAAGAATATATTTTCTATAATTCTTTTGATTTTTGAATGTTGGTTGTTTTAAGATAAGAATTGAAGTGAAGAATTTTGTCAACCTTCCTTAGTTTAACTCGACTTAATCAAATTGTGTATGTCGTTTTGACCCTATAAAAACAACTTTCTTCAACAAAAACGGATTTTAACACTTAGTCACTAGTGGAACTAAATGATTATGTTACAAAACTTATCTTAGTTTGATACAAGGCCAGAAGTATGAGTGATCTAGTTAGAATCAAACTCACAAATCATGGTCTGTTAGTCTATTACACAAAATTATGCGCCCTACAAATAGCCATAAGACAGCAAGTATGGGAAACTTTGTGAAAATCGAACTTATGACTCGCTGGTTGTTATTTACTAAATTTGTCAAAATAAATTTGCTCACAATACCTTTTGTTTCAAACAGTTCATCTATTGCTGCTTTTTGAAGATAAGACTAAAAAATACTAAGACTAGCTTCAATTTTGCAAAAAAAAAAGCCGGATTTATACACAGTGAGAATCGAATTCACTTCTCTTAAGTTATTGACCGGTACAAATAGCTAGCTATCATACTGCAAATAGGTGATCGATTTTTAAAAGCTTGTCGTCCCTATTCTCTTGGTTTTATTATCTGATTAAAATTCAATAACAAAATAGCAAAAACATTTAAAAGATCCGTGAATTTTTAACATTCTTTCAAAATATTTGATAGAAAGTAAGTAAAATATTAAAAAACTCTATTATTTAAATTTTTTTACTTGCAAAACTAGTAAAAAAAATTGGGTGGTTGTTTGTTGTTTTTAATGTAAAAAATAGAAATAAAAACTTTTTCAGTTGTTATTACAGTTAGGTTCATGTGCAAGCATATAAATTTGCTTTGCATGGTGTATATCTCTAAGCACAATTTTAAGACCTATGCATTAAACATTACTTTTCCTTTTTTCCTGTTTCTTCAGATAACCCCTTCTTCACATTTAAAGGAGCATTGGGCTACGTTTATTGTTTGTCTCTATCAGCATAAAGGCATGTCTATAAGAATTTATTTGAATATTTGCACGTGTTTTTCTAAATAGTATAATCCATCTGGAAGTTGAACCGTTGCTTCATTTATTCATTTACTTATTTCAAACGCAATGTATATAATCGAAAAGAGTTTCTTATTTTGTCCTCTATAGATAACAAAAAAAACTTTCGTGGAATGTAACCAGATACTACGACTACTGCTACTACTACTACTACTACTACTACTACAATAATAATAATAATAATAATAATAATAATAATAATAATAATAATGATAAAGGATAAGTTCTCCCTCTGTTCTCTATTAGCGGAAAAACGGTTAGATGTCAATTTGCCAAAGTTAGCATACACTCTTATTAGGTAAAAGACGAGATATGAACGTAATCTATTTCTTAGTAAGGGTTATCCTTGATGGGTAGTGATAATAATAAGCAACAATAAGTAGGAAGTTTTGGAGAAAGACACAACTAATCTTGAAGAATTTAAATCTTCAAACATCAAAATAAATTTTTTCCAAAATTTTCAGTTTAATTAAACATTACTAAGTATGTTTATATTTAACATAGAAGAATTGATTTTATGTATTTATCGATTCATTCGGGGTATAAACATTATTCTTTTATAATGGAGAAGACAGTTGGATATTCCAAGTTATCGTTGACTAATTATCTACTCTGCTGCCTTAAAAGAAGCGAGTTCGAACTCCACTCAAGTTATTACGTTTAACTTTTAGAAAAATATATCCTCCCAACTATGGCATAAATATTTTTATTGCTCTCCTTCTACATGAGTGATTTTGGCATTTATAACCCTCGAAAATTGATGCCATTAAACGACCAGATTTTCTTTTTTATATTCTTACACAGATTATGATCTTTGACATAAATGGTTATCGATCAATTTAACACGTAAATCTCCCAATTTGGGAGTCTCTATATATATTACGAATCACAATTCAGTGTCTCAGTTTTTTTAGGGGGCTACCAATAATTGTACACGTCTCGGTACGAATCAGATTTATTAAACAAAAAATGATAGATAATAAGAGATAGATATTATCTAGCTTGTGAGATAAGTAGAACGATTCTAGATCTACCTATTCACTAAGCTTATCTTAGTTTGGCATACATTCATCGGTAGAAGATTATCAATAAGTTGATTGTCTGAAGGAAAAAATTAAAGATTGTGTGTTTGCCTAACTTAAAAATCCCAGGGTTTTTTTTTATCATGGGCATTAGCCTCTTTCACGAATGAAGAAGCAGGTCAATATAATAAAGTAACTGAATGTAGAGGAACATAAGTAACTATCAAAACTTGAATAGATGATTATATTTACAACCTTTATATGGTAGTGCGCATTCGCATATTTTTGCCTGCACATATGAGCAACGTGTATGCAGAGAAACAGGGCCGATGAAGCTTGCAGTTGCACATTTTTTCCATTCATCAGTGCATATCTTTGTTCGCGAATATAACCATATATAATAGAACTAGAGTTTTCGTAATCAACTCATACAACAAATAATGAAGATAATTCAGACTGGATCTTTAAATTTTCTAATTTTAACATTTAGAATATAAATGAAGAAGTGTGAATAGCTGAGAAAAATATTTAATAGTCAATTGTCAATATGTTTTGATCAGCAGTTTTGAAATAAAAACTGGATTATGAAAGTGCAGTGTCCCTTTCTATGCACTATGTCGCGTCAAATACATCTTTTTCTTGTTTCTTAAAGGAAAAAATGATCTCAACGGTAACGATGCACCTTCAAATCATATAAAAAAAATAATTTCAAAATTGTTTTGATCAAGTGCTCTAAGTGTGTTGACTAGTGTGTTGATAAGTGTGCGATTACATTTTGATTAGTGTGTTGCGTGCTAACGAGACAATTCTAATGAAAATTAACGTTTTATTGACTGTTCTTTTTGGACGTAGTAAAAATTAATACAGTTCTGGTACTTTTTGAAAAAAATCCCTTATATTTTTCTATCTGCAAATACTTTTTTTTGATCAAATCTCATTTTATGCTTATGTATTTATCAATGTTTTTATTTTAACTTTTTTTTTTTAGTTGACGAGGAAGTATTACGCGTAGGTAATTTGCCAATATTTCACATTGGCGCCATCTTCAACGAAACATGCTAAAAGTCTGTAAGACACGGGGATTAAAGGGTTTTACGCTGCTGCGCTGGTCCAAAACGAGGATTAAATCAAAGCTTTCCTTCAGTTAAAATGGTTGTGCTACAAGGCTGAATCTCAGTAGGATCAACTATTTTAGCCGTAGATGAAAGTCAGAAGGAGAGGCGCAAAGGGAATCAGAGCGAAGTCAACTTTAATTGATTTAAACAATGCGCACCGATTTCATTTTCTGCTTTGATAACCATTGTGCCACAGACACATCAGTTTCTTATACACACACACACACACACACACACACACACACACACACACACACACACACATATATATATATATATATATATATATATATATATATATTTGCTTGCAACGGCGCTTGGTAACAGTCAGTTTCTCTCCAATCCGATCAAGGGACCAATAAACATAGATGAAGACCTTACAGTTCCCTTAAAGATGAGAACTGCTATACTGCTTACACTGGTAATTTCATCATAGTGGTGAAGCCCTGTGTAGAACCAATTTCTTTTTAATAAGATGATAACAGAAGAAGAGTTCACTTGTGTGCTGTTACATATTATCAAACAACATTTCACAAGTTTGAATTTCAGAATATTTCCTTCAACTAAGTCGTAGATATCTCTATGTCCTAATATATATATATATATATATATATATATTTTCATCCACAGACACCCTGTTTTGTTGTATCATAACTCTTCACTGTGGCTTGACAGGCTATATATATATATATATATATATATATATATATATATATATATATATAATACTATTTACCAACCCCTCCGCTCGGGCAGTATATGACACAAGGTCAATTTTTAAGCGGAGTTTAACAGGTTTGAATTCTGAGTTTTCCTTCTCCTAGACTAGTTGCCTAACCAAGGCTGAAGAACCTAGTCTGTCCTACTATTTACCCATAGCTGGACGGAGAATAATTGGATTTATACCTTTCCCAAGGGTATTAGTTCTATGTGAAATGTAATCAGCCTCGTCCAGGATTTGAACTCGTGTCGCCGTGTCCATTTCCTACAACGATAACGACTATACCACAACTAATGGTGTCTATATGTTCATAGCCTGTTCCTAATCATTAGCCTGGTTTTTGTGAACATTTTACTGAATAATGTTTTTGCTGTTACTCTCTGCCGTTGAATGGAGAGAAAATAATTCTTTGGAAAAATATTTTTTTCGAAAGTGCGGTTTTTTCATTTTCATTAGACACTGAATGTTGTTATCCAGATAAACAGAAGAATCCATTAACACATCTCTATAGTAGTACCATTCTAACTCCAGTCACGTGATTTGATTTACTTTCATACTAATACCCTTGGGAAAGGTTTGAACCCTCTTACTTTTTTCTTATCGATGCTTCAAATCCTTCCACTATATTTCTTCCACACGTTATGAGAATAAGCTATTAAAACAAAACAAAACAAAACAAAAAAAACAAAAAAACGAACTATTTTAACTAATTTCTTATCTTGGTTTTCCGAGTTTGTGTTCGTCAAACTAAGATACAAAATGTTAACTCGTACCCACGCACATGCTTTTTGCAGTATAAACCAGCATATCAATCAAGTTCACAAATTAATTCTTACCTCTTCCGTGATAATTCTGCTGCAACACTTGCCCCAGTCACCTGCTTTTTACCAAATGTTGACCGATATAATATAGCTATCTTGGGATTATGACTAACACTTGGTTTATTATTGTTTTCAGAACATATGACTATACTTAAAAGCAAATATAAATACTTACATTTTTGATGTTTCAAAAATATTGTAATCAATATATAATATATATATATATATGTGTGTGTGTGTGTGTGTGTGTGTGTGTGTGTATGTGTGTGTTTCCTAATCTCATACGCATAAATATATATATGTATATATATGAGTGTGTGTACGTATATATATATATATATATATTATATATATATATATATATATGTATACATATTTGTATACAAATATTATACAATATTTTATTGTAGAATATAAACTAAACCACTGAGTAGAATATCTTTCTCTTTTAAAACTTTATATCAAAAAGGACATAAATTAATACATATATACAAACTTACATCCACACACACACACACGCACACACACACACACACACACACACATATATATATATATATATATATGTATGTATAATATTTGTATACCACTAATAAGACTAAGGAATTTTTACAAGCCAAAGTTGTTTATATCATATTCTCAAGAGTAGGAATAAAGATGTTTTAATGTAGCTTGGTATGATATGTTAGACACATACCTTTGTTCGAGTGTTTGCAGTGTTAATGGACACGCGTATATCTGAGTGTACGTGTGTTACTGTGTTATTATTAAGTCTACTTTTAAACATAAAAATAAAAGTTTTATATGACAGGATCTATAAATTAATTCAGTATAGTTTGTAACGACTGTTCGTGATGATATTGGTGCTTATATTCAAGAGGTAGGTAATGATTAAGGTTGGTTTTATTCTGATATAAGCATTTAAGGGAGGCATAATTACAAACTTAGAATTACAATATCTGATTTTGTAAAAGGGTCGCTATATAATCTTTTGTAGAAAAAAAAAACTACTCTACATGGTTTACGTTTAAAAAGCGTTTTATCTCTCTTTCTGTTTTGCTGTATTTCTGTCTCTTGGTTGAATCTATCTTTCTCTCCATCTCTGCATACATATATATATATATATATATACAAAAATAGAATTATAAATTCAATTATTTGCAAATGAATAAACATAGGGAATTTTCTTAGAATTTTATGGGTACCTTTTATATTATGACGTTTGATTATCAGAAATTATATATATATATATATATATATATATAATATATATATATATATATATATATGTATGTGTGTGTGTGTGTGTGTGTGTGTGTGTGTGTGTGCGTGTGCACACGGGCGCGTGAACGTGTGTATGTGTGATGGATTCTCCTGTCGACATCGGTGTAAGATGATGGTCTAATGAATTAGTATTATAGACACATACGCATGCTCACACATACGCACACACACACGCACACACACACACATTCACAGTCATATATATATATATATATATATATATATATATATACGTAAATGTGTGTGTGTGTGTGTGTGTATAATATCCATATTAGAGTATATCTATATGTGTGGGTGTTTATGCAAATCTGATTTATTTTACCCGTCCACACATAAAATCTATTCATGTTTTTTTTATTCTTTGGAAATTCTGTATTCATATTTTTCCAAATACTTCTTATTTCAACAATTCTAATCCCATGCATTTATCAGTGATAATAGTCTCTATCTACAGGGATTATAGAAGTATTTGTATTGGTTTAAATAGAATTTTTCATTTTAAATGGGTCTTTTACACCATTCGGCTGTTTATGCCATGACACAGACTTCATCTATTTCGGATTTGAATAAATGCAAAAATTAAAGCTTCTATTAAATCATAAACACACAAAAACATTCATTTACTCACTAATTTACACACAGACACACACAGATACACATATATATGCGCGTGCGTGCGTTTCACATAAATGGGTACCTATTTAGTTTTCTAGCTATTTTTAGTTCTCTTTTTCTCTCTCTCTCTCTCTCTCTCCTTATATATATATATATATAGTAAGCTATATGTTCCATTAAAACATAGACACCGTTTTTAAATCATTATTTATATTATCTTAGATATTTCTTAAAATTAGTTCAATTATCCAAAACTGTATCTGAATGTTTTTATAAAATTAGATCAAACTTAAAAAATATTTTCAAAATCTATAAAAGTTTTATAAATAATCTCGTCCATGTTTATAACGAAAGGAACTTTTTATCAGTGTGTATGTGTACGCGTGTGTGAGTATATATATATATATATATATATACATTCGTTATATAAAATTGCAACATGATAAAGAAAGATTTCAATCTTTCCTGATAGAGTGCGCGTATTGAACCTGAGAATTGTTGATATAACCCTTATTTTGAAACAAGAGTGCATATCGATCTGTTTATGTGATCATTTATAGTAATCCAAATATATTACCTCTACGTTTCATCTCGAGTAAATATAACGGCATATTCAGAATGATGCAGTTTTATTTTCCATCAATATATTTATGAAGGTGCGTTTGCACGTGTGTGTGTGTGTGTATGCTTGAGTATGTATGTGTGTATATGTTTTTATGTGTGTGTGTATGTGTGTGTGTATACGTGTGTGTTCATGTGTGTTCATGTGCATGTGTACAAAAGTAAACAATTAGAAGTGTTGTATTTATACTTGTTTTGTGAATATTTTTCCAATAAGAAATTTGTCTTTTTTCACTCATAAAACTCACACTTTCCAAATGAAATGAACATTTAATTGTATGTCTAGAAACGAACACGAGAATTTTTTTAAAAATCAATATTTGAACGTGTTTACGCATTGCTTTTTTAAAAAAAATCATCGTAATAAGTAGACACGAAATAAAGAAAAAAAAATGTTTGTATAACACTGTTAAGCATGCACCGACACGAACAAAAAAAAAGAAAAAGAAACAAAATATCGTTACATCATTTAATTGAGTGCGCGCTGAGTAAGCATATATATATATATATATATACATATATATATATATATATATATATATATATATATATATATATATATAATATATATATATATATTAGTTTATAAAGAAGAGGTTACATTTACAAAATCATTTGTGAATAAATCCAGTACTTTTTATTGTAGTTTAAAATTTCTTTCTCTTTATTTACTTTTGAATATACTTTTGTATTTGAGTGTTATTAAGAATTTATGTCCGGTCACTTCTTTGGTCGCTTGAGAAAGAGGATATTCTTTCCGTATAAAAGTACGATTAAATAATGTGTTTTTGCGTATATTCATTTGAAAAGACATGAGGAAATTTTATCGCTAGAATAGAAACCGTTGCGTTTGTGCAGTTTTCTTTCTTTCATTTGATATTCTAATTTAACTCCTAAGGTATTAATGCATCTACGTAGAAATAGAGGGGCTAAGAATCTATCAATCAGTCTTGATTTTACTACACACACGCGCACACAAACTAACACAGATGAACAGATTGACAATCACACACTCAAACATGCACGCGTATACGTACACATACACACCTATATATATATATGCATATAAATACAAACACACACACACATATATATATATATGTATATATATATCTTTCACAAAAAATATGTGCATATAATAAATAATCAAATTTGATAGGTGTATATTTATATATGTTTGTATTTATATGCATATATATATATATATATATATGCATATAAATACACATATATATATATGTGTGTGTGTGTGTGTGTGTGTGTGTGTGCATGCATTCATATATATATATATATATATATATATATATACATATATATATATATATATATATATATATATATATATATATATATATATATATCAAATATGATTATTTATTGTATGCACATTTTTTGTGATATATATATATATATATATATATATATATATATATATATATATATATATAATATATATATATATAAAATAGAAGTTGTTTTGCTCATGAAGTATATAGATATAGAACTAGTTTATCTAACTATATGTAGGAAATTAAATATAAAGCTGAGCATATGTATAAGAATTTATGCATGGAAGAGAAAGTTGCCGAATCTTCCTAAAATAATCTTAATGAATTACTTAAATGTCGGAAATACTTAATGTTTGTTGGCCTAAGAAAAGTTGGCTACTTGATAGATAAGTTACAATTCAATTTTGTCTTATTTATTGTATTATGATATATTTTTTTCTTTAATTAATCAACTAATTAATTAGTTGATTTATGTATGAATGTATTTATTTATTTGTTTTTTTTAAATTCCTTCTAACAGTCTTTTAATCAATAAAATATAGTTTTGGTCCAACCCTTTTTTTAATCAGAACAGGCCTGATGATCCGTTTAGGTATTTTTTGAAGGCCTTCATATTTCGCTCTACTTTTACGTTTAGCTTAAAGAATTATGTGGGTGTTTTTTTTTTTTTTCTTCTTTTTGTTGGACATGCGTTGATTATGTTCTTGTAGTATATACGCTTTTTGTCATGGAATTTTTTCAAGTGTAAATTTTTTTGTGTATTAAAATTGTTTATTTATAAATTGTATCATCTGTTTTTTACATCATCAGAATTATAGAATAGTTATATATATATATATATATGTATATATATATATATATATATATATATATACTTTTCATATAAAATACTCTGTTCATAGTGTTATGATACACGTGTTTGTTGGTATAAATTTACATATCTGCTCAGCTAAAATTTCAGTTTCATTATATTTTTGTGTTCAAGTATTTATCTACCTATTTATCTCTATGTCAATCAATATTTATGTCTGTGTCTATGTGCTTGTGTGTTTGTGTGTATGCATACATATCTACATATGTATGCGTTAGCTACCAGTATGCATATATAGCTACCTGTTTTTATTCATTATTTGTTTATTCCTAATTGCTGTAGCTTGGTCGTTTCTTGTGTGTGTGTGCATCCGTGTGTCCGTATGCATGTGAATGTGTATGCACATGTGTATGTGTGGAAGTGAATCTCCTTCTGGAACTGACAGATAATAGGGATTAATTCTAATCTTCTCCTCATATCTTCAGAATATGAGACGTTGCCCGATTTCTATGGCTCAAACCGAATATGTTAACCCAGATCATCCAAATTTATAACTTAGTGGGCTTGGGTGAACTATCCTCATCCTAATTTTGTAGTTGACCACTTAAATACATATCTACTTATATCTTCACTGGTCTATAAAAGGGGGAGAAGCTATATTATGAGCTTGTGTTGATTAATAACTTGAAGTTGATTAGATGTCCCTACGTAAGCAGTTGCAAAAGTAGCTGATGACTTTGAAACCAGGTAGTTTGTCAAGTTCAGTTTACAAATGGTTAAGAAAAATTCATCTGTATTTTTGGTGACAATTACAACTGTTGTATACAATAACACATTTTTTTTCGAACGAATAGGTTTCTGTGAAGCAGTGCACCCTTAAGTCTATGCTGTTTTCATTGTTGGTAATGTCTCCGTTGCTACCATTGTAGCAACGGAGACCGCTGCATTGTGAAGAGGCCAAAAGGACTGCTTCGACTGACTCGACAACTATTACATCTACTTCAACACATTAGCTGATTATACTGTTGCTGCTTTTGCAAAGGCTGGTATTTGCGTAAATTTATTTACATGTTTTTTTTCCTCTTTAATTTTTTTTTTTCTGAATTTCTTATTTGATCGGCTTTTATTTATGAAGAACTTTAAGCATATTATTCTTGAATGTTCATTTTAAGATAAAGTTTTAATCGAGCTGTTATCTGTGATAGAATGTTGAATCATTTTCGATAAAGGAAGCTTTGTTAGAGGAAAAGTCAGCTAATTCCGATTTTACTGTCCATAAAAGACATTTCCGAAAGAAGTTTTGGGAATGTGTTGGTTTTCTTTTTATATCAGGACAATATCAAAATTGTTTATTGTTCTGATTTAATGTTCTTCATATTGATATGCATACTGAAATCCAACGCGAACTCATGTATCTATTATGTAAACGCGCGCGCGCACACACACACACACCCATATGCACACAAATATATATGTATATAGATAAATAGATTGATAGATAGATATTCGAACACCAAAATATAATATCACTGCATATTTTTCTATGCAGGAATAAAAATGTATGTTAATAAAAACGTGTTTGCTAACCCTGATGAACGAAATATATTAGAAAAAAACGTTACATACACATATAAATACATATGAACGCACACACACACACACACACACACACACACACACACACACATATATATATATATATAGATATATATATATATATATATTAGATTAAACAAGGTACTTGTCGACAAGTCGCAACACTGATTTATGAACTCTTGAAAACAATAAATCAACTTGTTACACCTTACTTACCCAATGAAATTATCATTAACTAAAATTCTAGAAACACTGAAACCCAATAATCGATGTTGAAAATGTGTTTACTGATGTACCAGTCAAAGAAACCATTGATTTTATCATAAATAATATGTAAAACAACCAATCCCTCCTCCTCTTAAAATCAACCCTAACATACTTCGAAAAATGCTCTTAACATGTTCTAATGATGTTCCATTTTACGACTACCTGGGTAACATGTATATACAAAAAAATGGTGTGTGTATGGGATCGGTTCTGGGCCCGATTTACAGTAATTTCTATAAGTCCGATCTTGAAAATAAAATATTTGATCGTCTTAAAAACCCTCAAAATACCAAAGTTATGCTGATTATGTACTTATTCTTACTAATGATACTACCGAAAGAAATATACTACAAGACACTTTCCAAAAAAATTCAGTTCTTTATCTTATCCCTGAACTAAACAAAAACGATAAAATTTCCTTTTTAGATGTTCTGATTGATATAACTACGACTACTACTGCAAATAATGATAACTTCACGACCTCTATTTACAAAAACAAAAAAGCAAAAACAAAAATACACTAATAACAACTGTACCCTGTACTTTAAAAGTGAATGTCCTTTCCGATATAAAAAAGCAATTATTAATAGCTTAATATCCCGAGTAAAATTAATATCCTCCTCCTCCAAAATAATATTTTATAAACAATCAAAAAGCATAAGACAAACTCTCATCATTGCCTAACTGCGTTGTTGAAGAACAAATTAAACGTGCCATTAAAAATTTTAGATAGCAGAATAAACACTCCACCTAAGAAACAAGCATTGATCAAGCTTTTTTTACCGCAATCAAATGCATTGTAATTATAGATCAGATGAAAATATTTTTAAAACATTAATTCAAAGAAACAGATTCCCCACTGATCCTAATAAAAAGATAAAACTTATCATATACTATAATAAATTTAAAATGTCTAACTTGGATATTAATAATAATTCCACCTCTTCGATTGGAGATTTGCAAAAAACAAACGGTATATATTAATTCCAATGTCCTTTAGAGATTGTATCTCTAAAAACAAAAATATGCCGACAGAACATGTCTATACTGTTTAATCAAATGTCTTAACGAGAAAATGATGCCCAAATACACAAACACACACACACACACACACACACACACATATATATATACTTTAAGATCGTATGTTGAATACACCGACTGCACCTCTGCAGAGGGGTAACACCGCCCAAAGAGTGTTTTGGTTATGACACTAAACAATCTGAGGGTGAGGTTACAGTGATGCTGGAGCTTTTGGGAGTGTGGAGTACCCCTTCATTGCCATCGCTCCCAGGTCCACTCTGGCCGGGAGTGGTAGCAACTGATAGGGCCCAATCTATAGGTAAAATAGACCTAGACTGTGTACTCATGCTAAACTGAATTGCTTGAAATAGAACTGTTTTTGACGTTGAAACTGTACTTACGCTAAACTGAACTTTTTGTATAAGAACCTTTTGACTAATAGAAATGTTTTTCACAATTAAACAGTGAACTCATGCCGAACTGAACTGTTTGAAATAGAAATAATCATTTGTATAAAAATGGATTTGGCATTAAATAACCTACAAAAGTTGATATGCCATAACACCCACACAACCAATCAACCAACCAACCAACCAAACACCGCTTTAATATCCCGTAAAAATTGCCAATAAAAATTTAATTAAATGTAATTTTACTTTCTTCGCAATACTGAATTGTATCCAATCGTCAGACGGGCATTGTTTATATGTCAAATTCAGTATACATTCAGTCAGGAAAAACGCCAATTTTGTCACCCCGCTATCAATAAAATTAGAGGCGTGACGGTTGCTAATAGCGCCTACAAAATGATATTATGGCCAAAATAATGCACTATTTAATTAATTAATTAACTCATTTTTTTCATAACACTGGACAACGAAGTCTTTAATTTTCATGTGTGATATATCCGTATGATCTCATCCGGCAGATCAAGTGTATATTTCACAACTAAAAGTTATAATAATAATAATAATAGGAAATCAACCAGAAAGCAAAGGAAGGGAGATTAAAGAGATATCGAGAAAGGGTAAAACAATAAAGACAAAACAGGACTTTCCAGAACAACGAAATAAAATTCAATCAAATTTTGGGAGGGAGTGACATGAAAACATACCAACAACCGGATGCCAAAGATACTGAACGATTTTGGACGATATGGCAACCAAAAAACATAATGAAAAGTAAACAATATTACAAGAGAACTAGAAGGACTTAAAAAAGGCCCCAAACCGGAAATACACATCGATCTACGGAAAACGACACTAAAAAGAACACCAAACTGGAAAACGCTAGGCCATGATGGAATACATGGCTTCTGGTTCAAGAAACTCACCTCCATTCACGACAGACTAGCACTAGAAATGGACTGATGCTTACAAGGTGCACAGGTACCAGACTGGATCACCAAAGGAAAGACCACATTGATACAAAAGGACCCAAGCAAAGGAACTGCTCCAAACAATTATAGACCGATAACTTGCCTACCAATGAAGTGGAAAATACTAACAGCACAAATACGAGAAAATATTTACTACTTACTAACAAGCGGCGGATTGTTCCCTGACGAACAGAAAGGATGCCGCAAAGGATCTAGAGACACAACAGAATTACTTTACATAGATCAACACATCCTGAATGAGAGCAAGACCAGACGAAAAAAATTGGCTATGGCCTGGATTGACTACAAAAAGGCATATGACATGGTTTCACAAAGCTGAATAATAGACTGCCTCAAAATGTACAAAATATCACATGAAGTCATAAATTTTATAGAAAAAACCATGAAGACCTGGAGGGTGCAGCTGACAGCAGGAGGAAGAAGCTTAGCTGAAATAAAGTTCCAAAGAGGTATTTTCCAAGGAGATTCACTATCACTCTTACTATTCATAATTGCCATGTTGCCACAGCCGGATACAAACTTAGAAGATCACAAGAAAAGATTAATCACGTAATGTACATGGAAGACATGAACCTATTTGCAAAAAATGTGAAAGTACTGGAAACCATCTTACACGCCGGTAGAATATACAGTCAGGACATAGGAATGGAATATGACATTGAAAAATGTGCCATGCTAGTCATGAAAAGTGGCAAACAGCATATGACTGATGGAATGGAACTACCAAATCAAGACAAGATTAGAACTCTCGAAGAGAATGAAACCTTCAAATAAATAGGTATCTTGGAGGCTGAAAATAGCAAACAAGAGGAAATGAAAGACAGAATTCAAAAAGAATATCTCAGGAGAACTAGAAAACTACATTTGACAAAACTCTTTGGCAGAAACGTTATCGAAAGAATAAATACTTGGACTGCGCCACTCATTAGATATTCGGGACCCTTTCTCAAGTGGACTAGAGATGAACTTAAACGAATGGATCAAAGAACAAGAAAACTAATGACAAGGCATAAGACATTACATCACAGAGACGACGTTGACAGACTATATGCATCTAGAAAGGGGGGAAGAGGACTTGCCAGCATCGAAGACAGCGTTGACGCATCGATATAACAGTTCGAAGACTACATAGAAAAACACGAACTAGGACTGATTACGGTCCTCAGAAAAGATTCCGACAACACGACAGACGATAGAGTGACAAAATGGGGAAAAACCCACTCTATTGCCGCTTTAAACGACTAATAAACAATATCTCACACGAGAAGACCAGGACCGGGCGAAGAACAGGTAACCTTAAGAGAGAAACGGAATCTCTCCTAATAGCAGCACAGGACAACGCCATTAGAACCAATCATATTAAAGCAAGAATAGACAAAACTCAACAACATAGCAAATGTAGACTATGCAGTGACAGAGACGAAACGATCAATCACATAATAAGCAAATGCAGCAAATTAGCATATAGGGGTTATAAAGCGAGACAGGACTGGGTCGGCAAGGTGATCCACTGGGAAATGTGCAAGAAATTTAAATTTGACCATACCAACAAATGGTATATGCACAACCCAGCACCTGTCCTAGAAAATGACACGCATAAACTCCTATAGGACATTGACATACACACGGATCAATGAATCTCGGCCAGAAGACCAGATCTTATAATAACTAACAAAAAAAAAAGAGAATTTGCAAAATTGTCGACTTTGCCCAGCTGACCACAGAATAAATCTGAAAGAATGTGAAAAGAAGGATAAGTACCTCGACCTTGCTAGAGAATTGAAAAAGCTGTGGAACATGAAAGTGACGATTGTACCAATTGTGATTGGTGCTTTTAGTACGATAACTAAAGGATTATTAAAAGGCCTGGAGGATTTGGAAGTTAGCGGACGAGTAGAGACTATCCAAACGACAGCATTACTGAAAACGGCCAGAATACTGTGAAAAGTCCTGGAAACTTGAAGAGACTTGCTTTCACTTAGACTCCAGTGAAAAACCATCAGCTAATACTGATGTGAAAAACTCTATAAGAGACGAAATAATAATAATAATAATGCCTTTATTGAAAAGTGGCAAATGACATCTAACTGAGGGAATAGAACTACCAAATCAAGACAAGATTAGAACGCTCGCAGAAAACGAAACCTATAGAGATTTGGGCATCTTGGAGGCTGACACCATTAAACACGTGGAAATGAAAGATAAAATTCTAAAAGAATATCTCAGGAGAACTAGAAAACTACACAAGTCAAAACTATCTAGCCGAAACCTTATCAAAGGAATAAATAACAGGGCTATATCCCTAGTTAGATATTCGGCACCCTTTCTCATGTGGACCAGAGAAGAACTTAAACAAATGGACCAAAGAACAAGAAAACTAATGACAATGCATAAGGTATTACATCCCAGAGACGATGTTGATAGACTATATGTATCAAGAAAAGAGGAAGAAGAGGACTCGCCAGCAATGAAGACAACGTTGACGCATCGATACGATTACTCGAAGACTACATGGAAAAACACGAATGAGGACTGAGTAGAACCATCAGAAACAATACTGAAAACACAATTGACAACAGAATGACAATAACTAGGAAACAAAAATGGAAAGGAAAACAACTCTCTAGGCGTTTTAAATGACTACTAAACAACATCTCACATGACAAAACGTGGACATGGCTAAGAAAAGGAAACCTTTAGAAAGAAACAGAATCTCTCCTATTAGCAGCACAAAACAACCCCATAATCACCAATAATATCAAAACGATAATAGATAAGACTCAACAAAATAGCAAATGTAGTCTCTGCGGTGACAGAGATCAAACCATCAATCACATAATAAGCGATTGCAGTAAATTAGCGCAGAAGGAATATAAGACTAGACATGATTGGGTCGTCAAGGTGATCCACTGGAAGATGTGCAAGGAATTTAAACTTGACCATACAAACAAATGGTATATGCACAACCCCGCACTGTCCTAGAAAATAACACACATGAACTCCTATGGGACTTTGAATGACACACGGATCACCGAATCTCGGCCAGAAGACCAAACCTTATAATAATTAACAAAAAAAAAAAAAAAAGAGAATTTGCAAAATTGTCGACTTTGCTGTTCCGGGTAACCACAGATTAAAACTGAAAGAACGTGAAAACAAAGATAAGTAACTGGACCTTGCTAGGGAATTGAAAATGCTGTGGAACATGCAGGTGACAATTATACCAATTGTAATTGGTGCTTTTAGTACGGTAACTAAAGGATTACTAAAGGGACTGGAGGACTTGGAAGTTGTCCGACGAGCGAAGACCACCCAAACTACTACATCATTGAGAACGGCCAGAATGCTGAGAAGAATCCTGGAGACTTGAATAGATTTGCTGTCACTCAAACTCCTGTGAAAGACCATCAGCTAATACTGATGGGAAAAACTCTGAGTAAATAATAATAAAAATAATATATATATATATATATATATATATATATATATATAACAATTAATAACTCACAACTCTGATTTGATTCGTTTGTCTAGTTTAATGGCATATCAACCATTGTAGTTTTTTTTTTATACCAAACCGTCTTTATAAAAGTATACTAAACATGATTTGTGAACACATCACATAGTTTAAATATCAAACAATTCTATATGACTCATAGATAGGACCCTATTAGCTGCTACCACTCCGGTCAGAGTGCACATTGGAGCGATGGCAATGAGGGAGTACGTAGCATTCCCTAGAGCTGCACTGACTGGGGCCTCGCCACCAGATTGTTTAATATCATAATCAGGACACTCGTTGCAGGGTGTCTTACTCCGGAGCTGAGATACAGCATTCCTAACCCTAACCCTACCCGGCCAACTAGGTTATCACTACTCTGAGTTTCTTAAATCTGATTGTCAGAAAACTATAGAACTTTTATTTCTAAGTGAATACACTGTTTTTCTAGTTTTTATCAAATCGTCGGTGCTTAATTATATATATATATATATATATATATATATATATATATATATATATATATATATATATATATATATATATATGTCGGGCGACCGTTGACGATGGCGAACCGAAAGCTCCCTTTTCAATAGCTCTTTTTTCAATAGCTATACCAATATTTAGGGGAGGGTACTACTCATTTTTCTGGAGTGATCCATTTTACCCTTGATCCATACTTCATAATGCTGAGTGGATAGCAAGGAGGCACCAAACAATTTTTTTTTCTTTTGTATGACTAGACCTGGAATTTTAATCGCTGTCTCTCGGCCCGTTGGCGAACATTCTTATCATTACACCAATGGGCAAATTAGATTGCGTTAAGGTACGAACTGACCGGCATTTGGTGACTATCCTTTTCTTTCCAATACATTCGTCGAGCCTTGGTCAGTAATATCCGTGGATTATATATTTACGCAATCCTAACTTCGATATATATGCTCAATCGCTGATATTGAACACAGGCTATATATATATATATATATATATATATATATATATATATATATATATATATAATGCTTTAACCCGGTTTGAGTTTCCTTATACAGGGCAATTAGAAGGAAAGTCAAACCTGGTCAAATTGTCATTATAAATTTATTTTGCCGGAGAATATCATTGTACTCTCTGTCTCCTTAGATTATTATACATGTTTAGCTTGAGATAGAAAAACAGCAAATGTGGATTACAGTCAATGTGTATGAAAAAAAAAAAAGGAAAAACCTACATAAATTCTAAATTCTCAGGCAAGAGCAAAGGGGATCAAAACAATAAGGGGTTAGAAACATTAAGAAACCAGAACAGTGGTGTAAATCGACCCATCCCAATTTGAACATATTCTAGGTTTCTATAGCTGGTGGAATCTTCTGAAAAATGTAAGCTTGTAAACTAAATGATTATCTTCATGTAGTCTTCGTTTACTTCTAATACATAGGTTAATTATTTGTATAGTCCATAGATATATTAATTATGATGCATGTTCAATGATCTTAAACGACCTGTTTTCTAGCATCAACAGTTGAAAGTATGGCTTCTTTTTTTCTTCAAACTTGCTCGTGAAAATAAATGCGAAACCATTTCAATCAACCAATAGGGTTGCTATCTCATGAGACGTAGGAATACAGAACTGTGCAGGAGTCAGTCAAAAAATATTTTTTTTTGTCAGGATTGAAATTTTTATTCCTGGTTTTGATTAGATATAAAGGGGATTGCTAATGGGAACATTTAACTTCAATCCCTAGTTTTTAAATCAGTCGGAGTTGAATTTTTTTCATCTTTGAAGCAAATATTTGCAACAAATGATTCAAATAAAGAATATTGATATTTATGTATATTTCTTCTTAAGATTATTTGTATAAGAATATTTATTCTAAAAGTGTGCACGTGAATTTATCAAAGAAAAAGTAGTAAGAAAAAACATTGCAGAGCAGAGGATAGAAGAGAGAGAGAGAGAGAGAGAGAGAGGGAGAGAGAGAGAGAGAGAGAGAGAGAGAGAGAGAGAGTTCCTTTTCATATTTTTTCTTTGTTTTCACCTTATTCTTTGTTTCTCATACTATTTGTAAATCGCGACTACATACACGTACATACATACAAATAATGACACATACAAAGATATATACAAATAAATGTGTACATGTGTGTGTATATATATATATATATACATATATATATATATTTGTGTGTGTGTGTGTGTGTGTGCCTATGTGTGTGTATGTATGTGCTCTGTATGTAGGCAAGCAGGAGTGTGCATGTTCGCAAGTCATTCCTGCATGTCTGCCAACATAAAACCAAACTTATTCTGCTTGGATAGATACACATAAAAAGAATATCAGCTACAATTATCTTCATACGTTTCATGCTGCTCTCTCTCTCTCACACACACACACACACACACACACACACACACACACACACACACACACACACACACACACACACACATATATATATATATATAATTTGGTCATGAATGCTACTGCTACTATGTAACCCCTATTTCCTACCACATAGTCAAGTGATTAGCAACTAAAATGGTTTCTGACCAGATATCTGATGAGGTGGGTGGCCAGACACCAAGGAGGAGGTAAAACACAATCTGTTAAATGGCAGACGAAGTCTCTTGTGATGTCAACTGCCGTCTCAACAACTCCTACCGAGATGGGTACCAATGTTAAGATAAATCCTTCTTCAAGAGTAAAGCCGTTTTGATATAAAAGTGCAAGAGATTGACTTCCATCTCTTGCTAAAGCATCCACCGAAGACAGGGAGTCTGATTCAAGCCTGGAACTTTCATAATAATGATGTAAATTGGCTTATTAGATGATTTGAATCTTGGTGAGTCGGATGGTGGTACACAGTCTTTCTCTCGATAAAAAAAAAAAACTCTACAGGCATAGGTATTGGTTGATATAATGGGATTGTTTCAAAATGTTGTCATGCGATAGTTGTATAAATTCGTGGTGAAAACAACAAATGCACAAGGAGACACACAGACAGTCTGGCACACGCGCGCACACATCTATAAATATATATGTTAATGTGTGTATATATCTGTGTGTAGGAGGGATAACGAGAGAGAGAGAGAGAGAGAGAGAGAGAAAGAGAGGAAGGGAGAAAGAGAGAGAGAAAGAGAGAAAAAAGAAGAAAATGGATCAACATCTTTGTAGTTGAATTTTACTCATACACTTTTTATTATAATCATTTTATTAAGTCTATTAACAATGAAAAATGATAATTTTAGAATTCTTTAAATTATAAAGTAAATGACTTCTTGATTATTAAGTTACGGAATTTTCATGGATTTATAAGTTCTTACCATTCATAAATCCAAACATTCCTAAGTTTATTCTAAAATATTAATAACTAGTAATATCTATTGAACGCAAAATAATTCTAAACTCCCATGAGTTCTAAAATCATGTTACATTTGCAAATTAAAGAAGTATTGATTACTGGACAGTTATTTTACGTCGTTTCGAATAACCAAATATACAGAATGTCTTTATTAAAGCATATCTGCATAAAACAAAATATATGGATATTTAATCGCAGAAACAAATTGCACGTGCACTTACCTGTAATTGCTATTGTTAACAGCAATGGTACAATATAAATCGTGTGCTTTTCTGTTTCATTTACTAGAAGAACGAATAAAGAAACGCTAAAATTAATGACATGATTATAAAGTTGATAATAACGACAAAGGAACAAGTTAAATGTATAAGTACAAGGTGTGATCAAAATGTACAGATGCGGAAAGTCTAATCATTTAATTTTTCAAATTCGAATTTTAAAAGTTAAGTGAAGCTTTGTGAACTGCTCAGCAACTTATATAATAAAGATCTAATATCTAAATACCTGGATTCTAGATGTCAAGACTTTAGTGAGATTATCAGTGCCGATACATTTTATCAGCAGTTTTTGGCAAAACACAGGGTTATGAAAGAGAAAAAATGTGCTCTCCAGAGATAGATCGGCGTGATCTTTTTTTTTTTTTGTTCAAGTGGAAGTCCATTTAAAAAACAAGGTTTCTTGTCTTGGGAGAAATTAAAAGTAATACTAGGGCGCCGATTCATGAAACTTGCTAAAGTAAGTGTTGTAAATATGAAGGGAATATTTTGAAAGAAAAAAAAGCCTTTGCTTATTTCTGTCTCGATAAATACACACCTGTCTCTATACGAGAATGATGGATTGATTGAATAAATTTAATGGTATGTCAAACCGTTTGAGGTCATCTTATGCCTTAGGAATCACGTTGATTGTACATTTAGATTTAAATATTATATTTCTTGATAGTTTTTTGTGTGCAGGGTTTTAATAAATTGTAATACTTTTTGGCAGGTCTATTTGATCCATTTATGGATCCATATATGGCACACAAACAGATACTACCGTACCGGAAGTGCTTGTGACGTCATGATTATTGTTGTAGAAAATGGACCGCGTAAACCGAGTTCGAAACCTGAATGAGGCTGTTCGCATTTCATATAGCGCTAATACCATCGGGAAATGTATGAATACAATTAGTCTCCCCCCCAGTTATAGGTTAATTTTTGGGCAGACTGGCTCCTTAATCTTGGTATGGTAAACGGTTTCGGAGAAAAAAAAATTCAAACTTGTTGAGCTCCGTTTAAAAATTAGCCTTGTGTAACATCGTGCTCGTGCGGAGATTTTTATAAATACATACTATTACCCCAGATCAAAGAAAACTTTGGGGTGATGGCAATAAAGGGGTACTACACACTCCTCATATTTTCAGAACAGGAGCCTAACCATCAAATGTAATTTAATTTCATATCCGAGACACCCTTTTCTGCTGGGCTCTTTCAGTAAGCGTATTCTAACTTCCACCAACACCTTGCATACCTCTCTCCTTTCATATTTCTCCTTTTCATCTCTCTCTCTCTCTCTCTCTCTCTCTCTCTCTCTCTCTCTCTCTCTCTCTCTCTGGTCAATCTATTTCATTATCGAAAAGATCTACGTGGGCGATGATATGGTTATGTTTTATTTTACGATTACTTTTGTCTATGGATAAATCCAAAAACATTCCAAAATTTCGAAAGCTAAATTTATAGCCACACAGGCTATTTCCGTTTTTGAAAAATATTTGTTCATAATTTATATCCTCGCAGTAGAGTCTCTAAAATTCTTCCTTGCTGATAAAGTTAAACGGTTAAAGTGACATAAAAGGGTTTATACTTTCGTCTCTATATTTGAATGAGATCTCTGTCGGATTTCATTGTCTGTATTTTAAGAAACAACTCACCAAAGCTTCTCGTAAGAAATTATACACACACACACACACACACACACACACACACACACACACACACACACACACACACACACACACACACACATACACACACACATATATATATATATATATATATATTGATATATATATAATAAAAATTGATCCTTTCGCTTCCATATTGTCCAATTTCTGACGGCCCCTACTTTTGTGTTTTCCTGCAAAAAAAAAAAAAATCCAGTTGGAAAAACCGTAACGTCTAAGCCCTTGAAATTACAATAAAACATTAAAATAATCAATCTGGATATGAAAAATTTTAAGAATACAAATAATTTAATTGAATAGAAATTATTTTCTTGTCTTTTTTTTAATCTATTTTTTTCTTTGTTTTTAAATTCTGTAATGACTGAATGTCTACTATCACAAAAAGCAATCCAGAAGATATATTGATAAAAGTTGTCCTTTTCCATCATTACAATTCCTGTGATTGTGTGAAGCATAATTTCTTCCAGAAAATGATCAGTGAGAAAAATGTTTTCATTTATTGCTATGCGTTTCCATGACGACAATCTGAAAAATATTGCAAAATAGTCGAGTCTAGAGTTAAAATACCGACAAACGTCAACGCAAAATTCCCTAGCGTGGGTAAAATATGGACCAGCAAATGTATTACATTCGATAATATCTTAAGAGAGAATAGTGCTTGGATTTCGTGTGCACGCGTTATGACGATAGGAATCTAATTCTAGTTGCACCAACCTTTGAATGTGTGGATAAACATCATTATGTGAAAATGAAATTAAGAATAAAGCTAAAAATGAATTAAATTTCATATGATACAGTTGTATTTAAGTTAAAAGAAATGGACAAATTGCCTTACCATATTTCTATATATAAGGTTAAGAATCTCCGAATGAAAACAAAATTTGCAAGATACACTATTGACTAGACTTACAAAATGCTATAATCTAGTTTTTACAAAGCTAAATATTTTACTGGTCACTAAGAAAGGCAATTTATATTACAATATTGTCAGAAAAATGTTCTATTTAACCCTTATTTGTAAACTGCATAAAAGCACAATTATAATCAGTCTCTAATCAACTCTGAACTGGAGTGGTTGTACCTCTTGGGACTCTATCGATGGGTAAAAGAGATTTGTTTAAAAAAATTGCATTCAGTGGAATCATGTGCAAAAAAAAAAGAAGCAAAACAAGCAAAAACAAAAATAAAACTCTTTAGAAACAACTACGCAAAAACCTTTAATATAAATGTACAATGAACACAATTCATTCACGGGTTGACATGTGAAAAGTGTTTGAACTGGATACCATCTAATAATTTACAACTCAAAAAATGCCCAAACTATTCTTTTGGGTTAAAGTTAGGGCTTCTTTCAGGTCATTAAAGAGGGTCAAAGGCGTTATTTTAGCAGATATTCTTTAAGTACGTGTACTTTATAGAAGTATTCACGAAAATAGGACGAGAGATCAAGATGGTGGGTGACGACACTTTCAAGGACTTGTTTTTTTACCTTTAGCCATTGAAGTTGACTTGTAGTCATACTAGCAGCAAACCCAGATCATATAAGAGACACCATTAAATAGACATTTTCTCTGGATATTCACTTGATGATTCAGTTCCTCTGATATGCCATATTCTAACTCTGTCATGAGATACATACTATAGAAATCGACTTAGTAACATTGTTCCCTCTTCTAAGAATGACAATTCCAAGCAGTTCAACATTTGCATAATTGTAAACGGCCGGGTATTTATCTGGAAGTAAGTAGCGGTCGTTGGATAGAACGTCGTAAAATAAGACTATCAGTGTTTAGCCTTCTTTTAATTGTTCTTGAGTTGATAAGTCAATGGCGTCGAAGAAAGCGACTGGGTTATTTATTTCACTTGCATCATTTTTCTGGGCCTTCTAACTCATGGCTTATCCTTTACACTGACTATTTGCATGCGAGACAACTGACTGTATGATTTATATTGAGCTGTCTTCAAATTGGTTTA
Source organism: Sepioteuthis lessoniana (assembly GCA_963585895.1). Lineage (NCBI taxonomy): Eukaryota > Metazoa > Mollusca > Cephalopoda > Myopsida > Loliginidae > Sepioteuthis > Sepioteuthis lessoniana. The sequence goes on along the minus strand of CAUZXS010004003.1, from coordinate 49,374 downwards.
CTTGGCAACATAATACTATGCATCCCATTAATCTGTCAACATTGATTGCATCTAATTATTTGCTTCGGAATTATGCTATATGAGTTTTGATTAGAAAAACCGAAGTTTTTCAAGGCAGAGTTGCACTACTATATGCTTTTGTAAGTCAAAGTTAAACTTGGACATTAGGATGCCGTAATATATTCTCTGTTGCCCACTTCAACGATGCATGTGCAAAACATAATAGCACATTTCCTTTTGTCTTCCATTTGAGACACAAGAGCTTTATATTTCGCTGCAATTGTTATTTTTCTGATAAAATTATTTGAGGATGAATTAGGTTGTCCTTTACTTTTGAGGAGGTGAATATACCTTTAAGAAGATCTCAGTATCAAAGACAACATTTATAAATTGCTTCGAATTGCTAGAAGTGAAATGATGAAGAAACTTCAAGTAGCTCTAAGTAAAATGTTACGCTGAACTTGCCATACGGGATCAAATGATTAGAATAACCTGAAAGAGTTGATGGTTATGTTCCCCACCAGAACAAAACACATTTACTTGAAAATCGTAAAGCAAAAGCTGCCTGGAAGAGGCATTAACAAGTTTTTTTTTTCTTCTTGATAACTTTTGTAGTCGGTTGTTTCTGGCAGTAAGAAAAATCAATCAGCAATCACCTTTTTCGGTTCGGCATTTTAATTTAATGATTATAACCAATAGTAAAACAAAACGAAGAAATTTCTCGTAGGAGTGGCAATTCGATTAGAAAAAATCGTCTTCAACAACGCATTACTGTTTTACAGATTCGAGATACTTTTCGATTATTTAAAATGTTCCCTGTATAACTTCTCTTGTTCTTTTGGTTACCGGCATATTGAGATGAATTCAATAGGCAAAAGCAAGATTATCTTTCAAGCAAGGGAACAAATACAATTCGTACATGCTCCGAGTGTAGTGGCAGATAAATGGTATCAGGTTCAAATACCTTAATTATGGTATCTGAATTGTCTTACGGAATAAAAAAGCTTTTGTTTAGAGTTTCTAGATCAGGTCTACCTTGAATTTGCTAGTTCAATTCCTGCTCCCAGTTTTAGCAGAAAAAAAAAAACGTTATAAGAAAGATGAAGTAAAAAGGCAGATTAATCAGTGAGAACAGTCCAATTTCAGTGGATTGAATGAATTAAAATCTTTCCAAAATATTACCGACAACGAAAAAAAAATAACCAAGAAAAAGAAAATAGTTGGAGGTAAGAGCTAAAACAACACCTTATCTTTGAATTTTGAAAATGTCTTCTACACTTTTCTATGTATTCATCGAGTAAGTTTAATTTAAGCCAGAAATATGAAGCAAGCACGAACTTGTACTAGTTTAGTAGCCTTTTCACAAACCCATACCTCTGCGAATCGGCTGAAATGTTAGCCATTACCGAACAATGATTTTACAAGCTGCTCTGGTGTATTTTCGTTATTGAGTCAGTAATTTTATATTAAAATGACATTTAACTCAATTCAGGTATTATATAATTTCTTCCTGCTGGTACCATTTAATTTAGTAAAACCTGTAACATGTTACTTAGATAGAAGATGGACACTGTCTATATTTCAAGACACAATAAATGGGAAGTTTTCCGAATGGAAACCCAAAACACATAAAAATATTATTGGGCTATAACACGTTTATGTGCAGCAGTTTAAAGTTGAAATTTTTAGATGTATAATTGCATCCCTAAATAAAAATTAAAAAAAAGGAAAACCAAAAAATAGAAAGAAAAATACTTGCGCAATGCTTAAAAGTAAATTACAAAATACTTTTAAAATACTCGTATTTGTACCTGTAAACTATTTAGAATTATATATCATGTATTAGATTTACATTTTAAAATGAACATCAGGTGTTATAAATACAGACACAAAATAAGGGTTCAATAAAGTGTCATAAGTATATTTAAACCAAATCCCTTCTTTAGCTGCAAAGAGTAATGAAGAGAATATCAGTTTCCCATAAGGTTGATCTAAACTAAACAAGAAAAATATCTCTAACAAAATTGCAAACGTTCATCTACCAAAATCTTAACCAAATAAAATATCTATCATCAAAAAATAAGGATCATACCTTAAATAAAAAAAAAAAAAAAACAGATAAACGATAATGTGTTCTTTTCTATACTTTTTTGGTGTTAATTTCTCTGAGGATAAACAATTAAATAAAACTAAATTTACCAGAAAATAAGATAATACTTTATTTTTCCTTTATGAATCCAGACAACAAGCCTCTTTTTCTGTGTGTTTTTCTGAGCAATGTTGACGCTAAAGCTAGAATGTTTATTAATGTAATGTTTTACATGAAGGTCCATAAAAGCATCAATTGCCTAAGGGATGTATCAGGTTAATATTAGTGTTATAATTCCACGGCATTAAATATTGGAAACAAATAATTGTACGTCAGAAATATTTACTTTTATTCTTCTGAAAAATGGTACTATAGAACGTAAATATTTTTACGTTATCTTCCGTCATATACAATTGATCATTTTTTTTCATGATCATTTGTATGATGATTATTTTAGGACTCCATCTCCAAACAAAATATTTTATATTAGCACCTAATAGAAAAAAGTACTAATGTTTTGCCACTAGAATCTCAAAATATTAAAGTTTTTTTTTTTTTTTGGTTTGAACATAAGAACATTTTTCATGGTCGTTTCTGTTATGGTAAAAAAAAATGGGCTTCATCCCCAAACAAATATTTTATATTTGCACCCAATGGAAAAAGCACTAACGTTTTACCACTAGAATCTCAACATATCAAAGGATTTTATCGTTTGGTTTGAACAAAAGAATCTTTTGCTAGGCCAATTCTATGATAATTATTGTAGGGCTCCATCTCCAAACAAATATTTTTTCACCCAATATAAAAATCACTAAAGTTTTATCACCAGAATCTCTAAAATAGTAAATATTTCATCCTTTAGTTTGAACAAAAGAATATTTTTCATGGTCAGTTTTAGATAGGAATAGTAGGGCTCCATCCCGAACCAATTATTTTATATTTGCACCCAATGAAAAATGCGCTAACGTTTTGCAAACCAAAATCTCAACATATTAAATGTTTTTATCGTATGGTTTGAACAGTTGAGGATTTTTCATGGTTATTCTAGGCATCCATCCCCGAACAAATATCTTATATTTGCACCCAGTGTAAAAGCACGTTCTGCCACCATAATCTCTATTCTACTAAACGATTTTATCGTTTAGTTTCAACAGAAGAATATTTTTCGGTAATTGCTAGTTTTTATGTGGAAATAATCATTGTTTGTTTTGTGATAGAAGATTCTGGCTATCGCTGGTCGTATATGATTTTGATCCAGTTGATAAATACCTAATATAAAATAAATCATTTATATTAACTTTTTTAATATAATGCTCATCTAAAACCCAAATTAAACTGCCATATTATTACTATTACATTTGCATATATTTTTCAGGTTCAGAAGACGCCAACAATTTCCACAATTTTGTAGATTCGAATGCTTTTATGCAATCAACAATATTCTTCGAAGGATAAACTTTAGAACAATTCTTTATTTCAGAGGGAAGATTTTAAGATTTTGGTGTTTTCCTAATATGCCATAGGCTTAAAATCTATGAAGTGCAAGTAAGAAACAAGCAGGTGTTATGCCGATGAATAACATCATTTCGTTTTTCCCCGGGTTATTTTGACCTCAACTTGGAAGAGGCACTTATGTCAGCATACATGAATCTCTCTTACTGTTTTCTATTTCATTAAAAGATTTGCAACCGGGTTGAATCTATTTCCAAATCACTTTAGTTCATTTCAGTATGACTTAAAATAAGATTTTTTTTTCACCGCTTTTTTTTGTTTGGATTCAATGTCAATTTTCTGTTTTCTGTTTCAATTTTATTTAGTTCGGTGTTTTTTCATTTTCTGGTCAAAAATTTTCGTCTATTACAGACAACTTTTCCTTCGGTGTAATCACTTCTTTTATTATAAACTACGCGTATGTGTATAGAATTTGTAGTTCTTTTCATATATGATTATAGGTGTACATAAACAGCATCATATACTATTTTCAATTATATATATATATATATATATATATATATATGAGATTTTATATATTTAATGCCATAGGAAGTTTGTCCGCAACCTAAGGTTTCATGAAGTTTTACAAACAACAATCGTCAGGCAAAAACTGTTAGAATTGTGAACAAATCTTCATGCGTGCTTGTGAGTGTGTGTGCGTGGGGGGGTTAAAGTTTCGTATTATTGTGTGTGGACGTATAAATTTATTTGTTTCTTTATGTACTTGAGTGCATATTTGTGTAGGTGATTTAAATTACGTACATACTATCATGGATCACTATGATATATACGCAATATATCAACATTATAACCAAGACAAATCATAAATCTAATCTAAGTCAAATTACTTCCCAACTTGAAATAGCAATATTGTATAATATTCCATAGTATATTACATTATAACAATTCCCTCCACCATGATATTTATTGTGATTCTGGCCTACCACACAACACTCACCTATTTACGCTTACAAATCATAACTTTATTTTCTTCGAAATACAATGAGGATGCTTTTGTCAGTAGTTAAAATCACCTCCACGAATATGCACACAAGTACATAAAGAAAGAATTAAAGATTTTTTTTCTCAACCGTCCTGTAGCAAACCCTGCTTCCTTCTATCCGGGAAACAACCTCAAGTTTATCGCGTTGCGTATGTATCTTTTCACACACATATACTTCACACCAGTTATAAGTCCTCACACAATAATATACAACTATAACCCCCCACACACACACTCACAAGCACCCATAAAGATTTGTACACAATTGTAACGGTTTTTGACTCAACTTATCGATTTCTTCATTTTCTTTCGTTATCTGCCTGAGGATTGTTGTTTGTAAAAATTCATGAAACCTGAGGATGCAGATAGACTTCCATGGCATTAAATAAATAAAATCTAATATACATTTATTTATTACTATTATATAATAGCTCAATCAAAGATATTGAACACGCTCCAAATTATATCGCACTTGGTTCGCTAAATAAAACACAAAGTGAATTAGTGACAACCAACACTGTAACACTATATATATATATATATATATATATATATATATATATATATATATATAATGTGTTATAAGCCTCAGATAAATATGTGGTTCACTTTTTTTGTTCTTTCTTTATAATTTCTATCAAATATTTCTTTCAGCATAACATACGTCCACACACACACACACACACACACACACACACACACACACACACACACACACACACACAAATAAATGCATATAAAACTGTGCATATGTGTTATTGTGTGTGTGTGTGCGCGCGTGTGTGTGTGTGTGTGTACTGATAGAAGGCATAACAAAAGTATTTACATCGAGGTAGTAATATGTTTTTGTTAAAACATAATTAACGTTGCATGTATTTCCAGATATTCACTTTGATTCTCTATCAAAGTACTTGTGAGTTTCTATCAAAGCACATTGGAAATTATCGTTTTTCTTCAATGTGTTTTTGCACTTTTTTGACATTTATGTGTAAACTATATTGAGGCTGCTGTCTTTCTCTTATCCATACTTCGTTAAAACACATAGTGAATGTCCTATTACAACATATCTTAAGTTCGTTTCAATTTTATGTACAACTTTGGCTGTAACGTTCTTGCTGAACACTTTCATTAGTCATTTTTCTTTAAAATCCTGTTGAACGTTTTTTTTTTGTTATATTGCGTATTTACTGTTTGGAGTGTAAAGAAATTTTGAATATTTGTAATATATTCATAGCGCTTTCCTATGTTAGATTTTTAAAATTTATCCATGGGGTAGCGAATGCTTCAGACAGTGCATGTTGATGCAGTGCATTTTTTTAGTTATTAAGACATTCTGGTATATCGCTTCCCAGGATAAATAGTTTTCTGTTCATTGTTTTTTAAAAAATTTATGGCATCAAGTATTCATCATTTTTTGGGACCTTATCTATAATTGAAACAAACATATATTTTGTAAGACAACAAGAAAAACTAAAATAAAACAAGTCAGAACCTTGTCAGTGGTTTTACCGAAACATTCTTATATATATATATATATATATATATATATATATATATATATATATATAAACACACACACACACACACACACACACACACACACACACACACACACACATATATATATATATATATATATATATATATATATATATATAATATATATATATATATATAAATGAGTTAGGAATCCTTCTATTTAAAATATAAGAAGATTCTTATAAATCTCCAGGAGTGCTCATGTATTATATTGAATATATGAATTTCTTATATAGTAAATCTCCAAATAATTGAAAACTCAAGAAACCGTTATATATATATATATATATATATATATATATATATATATGTGTGTGTGTGTGTGTGTGTGTGTGTGTGTGTGTGTGTACGTGTGCGTGTGTGTGTGTGCGTGTGTGTGTGTGCGTGTGTGTGTGTGCGTGTGTGTGTGTGTACGAAAAAGTAATAGAAACACACTGTTTATATTAATAATTCAATAACTTTTAATAATTTAAGAGAATAGATTTTTGTGAAAAGGCTGCGTAAATTGCTCAATGCAAAAATAGAGGGAATTCAAAATATATAAACTACGGCATAACTTTAAAGCGGGCATTTCGATTGTTACTTTGTCAGTGGAAATTCAAAGGATTCTTCTGAAATTCACAAATACATGGATTGGGCCCAATAATTGATGAAAACAAACTGTTCAATGTTAATAGAAATAATAATGTATAAGAAAAAAATATTTTGGAAAACTTTCTGACAAGTGATTAAAACCTCTACAATAAAAGAAGTCATTTAAACCCATGTTATAGATGTCAGTAAAAGTAAAGTTAGCGACCTTAGTCGAAGGTGACCTGAAGGCTCCCTTTTTGATAGCTACTGCACCACGATGTAGGAGACGACGCTACTCCTTTCCCTGGATTGCTCCACCATACCCTTGACCCCTACCATATATTGCCAACTGTTAAGCAAGAAGGCATCAAGTACCATTTTTTGAGTTTTTAGTATAAATAAACCAGGGATTGAACCCAGGTCTGCGGGCCATTGGCGAAGCTACTCTAAACATCTCTGATTCTCTGAGAATTGTGAAAATACTCGAAGTTCAGATAACGTGAGAGTAGCGCTAAACTGTAATTGTTTCACACACACACACACACACACACACACACACACACACACACACACACACATATATATATATATATATATATACATGAAAGACAGACAGACAGACAAACAGAGAGAGCGAGAGAGAGAAAGATTCATATATCGTTTGTTCGGATGTACCCATACACGTAAAATGATTATTTTATCACAATTGAATATAAACACAGATGTAAAAAGCTTTGTTCCTTTAGAAAATGCTTGTTCTGCAAGAATTGTTTGAAGTAGTAAAAAACAAAGAAGAAGAAACAGGATTGATCTAATGACTTACTGTAACTCTAATGTATATTATTGGATAAATTTCACTTTTTTCGGAGACGTCTTAATGGTATGTCATATATTTTTCATATGTTACTCTTCTTCACTAATGATTTTCTCTTTAAATCAATTACTGCTTGTAATATCTCTGCCTTTCTAATGTTTTCACACACTTGATCTTCTCTTTATCTCAACAGACACGACCCAACTAATATCCACTGATCACTTCGAAATCTTCTGTTCCTTATCTATCTTTCCGTACCTATTTGCGAACCCCCGAGGAACCTTGTTTTACAGCATAATCGTCGAGTGTCTATTTATTTCATCGGGAACCTCCTGACAACTAAAATGTAGACACTTCTCCATTATTGAATCCATTTATTCCCCTCACTGCCTACGTAAGAATCCAAGATAACAATCTAGACCAAAAAAACTGGAGAAATCACCCACAATTTGTATTCCACGAAAAATTTATAACGCGAAGAATGTAGTATCCTCACACCGCAGTACCAACCAGAGTACTAATAGTACGACTACCAATATTAGACACCACTGGATAGTAAGCTCCACTTACCCTTACACTATCCTTTGTAACTTTTTGTTAATATATCTTTCTGACCTCTAACCCGTGTTTCGTGGTCCCGATTTTGGCTCCACATCAGTGGCAACGAAAGGATTCGAGAAACGCACTCGCGCCGAAAACCTCCATGCCTTACCAGTTCCACATCAATAGCGACAGAAAAATTCAAGAATTTCCTCCTCACTACACCAAGTATCGACAGAGGACCGCTCAATCACACAGCAGTGTTGAAAGAGATATTAAACTGGCATCACTATACCAGCAACTACACACAAAATGATATTCCGGTTATCAGCATCAGTGACGAACTAGCGATTAGACACCTACGGAATATTTAAGATTATTAAAGTCTGTCCAAACATTATAACGGTCAACCAAGTATCGAGAACGATTGCTTTCAGAAAAAAAAATCAAGTTTTTTCACAAAACAAATTGGCAAACTCAAGCCTTTGAAAATAACTATTCAACAAAAACTGCGAAGGCAGCATAGTGATTTTAAAAAGTTTGTCTAAAATTACAAAGATCACTTCGAAAACTTCTTTCGAAGATCACAGCGAAAAACAGAAAAAAAAACTACTTACTTGCAAACACTTATGCAAATGAACCTATTGGGCGCCCACCAAGAAATAATTTTTCTTTATTTTATTCCTTGCTGAAACTTTTTGTGGAGGAAATTTAAATGACTACATTAAAATTAAATGGAAGAACGGTATTTCTAAAGAAGCTAAACCAGTAAGTAGTTCAATTTAACTAATTGTCTACCCATTCCTTTTTTTTTTTTTGCAAAAAAATCAGGCTAGATTTCTTGTGTACCTCCCCTGGTACCCGGGTTTCAAAGCAACAGTAATTGCTGTAATTTTTTTTGCCTTGTTTACCTCCTTTAGCCTATATATAAATATTATCTAAATATGGAAGAATTCCAAAAAAACTATCGTTCAATTGCTAAAGGTTAACATGGATCAGCAACTGAAATTTGAAGAAAGACAGAAAAATTTGTTATGGAGTTACATAAACAACAATTAGAATTCCAATAACTTACACTGCAGAAAACTGAACTACAACAAAAACAACTTGAAGAATTACACGTAAATTCATTAAATGGCTAAAAAAAGACACGATATTTTCCCAGAATACAATCTATATCTCACCTGAAACATTCGAATACGTACCAGAGAATGACAAAACATTCGAGGCATTTTACAGACGCTATGAAGATATTTTCAACGTAGACTATGAACAATGGCCCAGTGAAAAAAAGGTTCGTCTACTATTAAGAAAACTGGGAACAACCGAACATAATAAGTACGTAGACTTCATATGACTTGGATTTTTCAGAGACTATTATGCTCCTATCAGAACTATTCGGGACAAACACAACTTTGTTCCACAAACGTTGGAAATGCCTGAACACAGTCAAGGACAAAGAAGCAAGATTTTCTAATGTTTGCAGCATCGGTGAACAAACCCTGTAATGATTTTAAACTAGTCGAGCTGACAGTCGATGATTTCAAGTGCTTAATATTTGCACAGGGTCTAGTATCAGCAGAAGACGCCGTAGTCAGACGGCGGGTACTGACCAAGCTTGAAAATGAACAAGGATTGCCTCTCTAAAAATTGAAAGAGGACTGTCTAAGAGTAATTTCTCTCAATTGTGACTCAAAAACGAATTAGGTGTGGCTCAGATTAGAAAAATCAGAAGCAAGTCAACCGCCTATCCCCATCAAAAAGACAAAAAACAAATCCCATATTCTCAACCCTGCAATAAACAAAACTCCAATGGGTTAAAGAAACTGCCCGGACCATGTTACTATGGTGGTAACAACGGCATTGGATGAAATTCTGTCCAGTCAAGAATAAAATATATTGCAAAATTTGCAATGAAAATGGTCATAACTTGACTCAGTGTTGGTACGCCAACATAACGAGAAAACCCAAAAGTAAAATTAGGCAAGCTCAATCAGTCATTAGGAATTTAAGGAAATATGTGACTGTTGATAGTTTCAATAACTCCATTAAATTCAAGCTTGACTCGGGTTCTCATATCTCAATCATCAATTAGCGTACTTGGTGAAAATTAAACAAGCCGACCTTACTAAAGACGGATAGAACAGCAAAATCCGTAACTGGCGAGAATAATAACATCTTTGGCGAGTTAACACTTACAGTAACACTAAATGGAATGACCAAAACCTGAAAGCCTACGTACTAAAATATTCGGAAAACTTGTTCGGAACAGATTGCAGAGAAAAATTCAATCTATGGGATTGCCCAATGAGTACTTTTTGTCGCAAAATAGAAAGTACAATGTCCAATTTGGTAAATCTCAAAAAGGAACACAAAGTTTCCTCATTTTTTTTTTTCTGACAGCCTTGGGAAATGTTCTGAATTACGTGGATCATTAAATAAGTTTCCAGACTTTTTTCGTATGGGCACTTTTATTGAAAGTACCCACATGAAACTCTAGTTCCTTCTCCTCCAACTGCAATGCACCTGTTGTACCGTTCTAACAACTTCTGGAACGCCCCATGGAAGTCCTCTTGTGTAAGCGTGTCAATGACCTTCGTTACAGCCTCTTTCATCTCCTCAATTGTCTCATAACAACAGCCTCTGAGCTTAGGGAATAACAAAAAGTCACAGGGAGCAAGTTCTGGACTATAGGGAGGGTGACGAACTGTCTTGATGCCAATCTTGGTGAAATAGTCTGTGACAAGGATGGAGTTGTGGACTGGTGCATTGTCCTGGTGGAAATGCCACTGACCCGATTTGAAGAGTGCTGGCCTCTTCCCTAAGAATATCTTCCTGAACTCCCTTAAAACCTCAACATAGTCATCCTAACCCTAACTCTTCGGCCAATCAACTTTGGTGTATTGACTTCCTTACTCCTCCCACACCTCTCATCATCCCTCACAGACTACCTGCCTTTCTTGAATCTCTTATGCCACTCAAAAACTGATGCTCGATTCATGCAAGATGGTCGAAAAGCAGTCTGAAGCATTCCATACGTTTCTGTGGCATTTTTTCCAAGTTTAAAACAGAATTTCATTGCATATTGTTCTTTTAAAGTGTCGTCACGTCCAGATTGCACTTTTGAAATTCACCAGCTGTGACAATCAGGCTTTAGTAGGGTGTATTCCGATTGACACTTTAGGTATTCATTTGAGCATGAAATCATAGGATTGGTCAGTCATCTCATAAGGTGTATAGCAATAACATACTGAATTTTCAAGAGTCTACGACAATTTTAAATACCTGTACAAAACAAGTAAGTATGGAAACTTATTGAATGAACTACGCATTTCCTTCTACGATATTTATAACAATTAAAACTTCTATTTTTAAGATTCAAAAAGCCAATTGTTCTGCATGTAAATATAAACGTAAATTATATAAATATCACAACAGTGTTCTCCTTAAGAAACCAAGTTCACCTGTCTTATGAGAGGTTTTAAAGCTTTAACGTAAAGCCAATTGGTCTACAGATATATGAGCTCCGAAAGATTTTTAAAAGTCTCTAAAGCATATTTAAAATTTTCTTCAGAAAACATTAATATTCCAGTTTGTTGGGGAACAAAACATAGTTGTCTCAATTTTTTTGATTTATGGGTGGAGCTTCCAACAATCACGTGATTTTCTTTTGTCTCTGTTCTTTGAGAAGCACGTGCGTATATTTTTTCCTCTGAAAATTTTCCCTACACCAAAAAACATAAGAGTTTAACCGCTGCTATTCAGCACTTATTGTTCTTCGGAACAGTGTTTGTAAACTTTTTTATGGTTGGGGAGGCATCAGCGTCAGTCATTCTTGACTTAGGCCCTTGTTGTGGGAAAATTTTTTCTTTCACTTGCATGCCTTCAAAAGTTATATTGTAGATGACAAGACCAAATCAATCGGTGTACTTAGAACTGGAGGCCCACATTATTGTAAGGGGCTTTACGTTTCGACCTGTTGGATTCTGAGTGTGTGATTACTGGCGTAAGTAGCCATAAAGCAAAATCCCATTTGGCAGTCTCTTGGTTGCCCCATAAGGCAATGCTAGAGGCGAGAGACATTATATTCTCTCCACCAAAGAAGACTGCTACGATTAGGGGGTGAGGGCTACGTTGATGGACTAATCCACCATGTTTTCCTGAAACGCCTCTTAGCGGAATGTAATAATGTCATGGCTGTTGTAGGTACGGAAGCACTCTTTGAGAAGTTAGCTAACATAGCATATAATATAGCTGACTAAACTTCTCATAGCACGGCTTTGATTTCGAATGGACAAAATGGACAAAATCCTAGATGGATTAAGGAGATTAGAGGTCCAATTCGCCCTGGCTGAAAGCCGTCTGGACAAAAGGAGCACATAACGGTCAGTAAGTATAGATCGAGCGAGGGTCGACTTTCTCTGGAAAAAATAAGTATAGCTTCCGCTTAATTTACAAAAATAATGGAATTAGGTATCATTCGTCCATCAAAGAATTATAGAGCACTTACCTTTTCCAATAAATCTGACCGTTACCCTATTCATCATATTCATTATGTAACGGCTATAATTAAGTATATGTCTGTTTTTACTAAATGAGACATCAAATTTCTGTAAAGCCCCGACATATTCCTCAGATAGCGATAACAACACTTTTTGGGTTGCTTGAATTTCTTCGCGTCTTTCTGCTTAAGAAACGCGGCGCAATCGTTCCAAAGATTTATCGACATCGTATTATATAGATTACATTTCGTCTGTGTTTATGCGGACATTGTTTTGATATCTAGTTCGTCAATGGAAGAATATATTAAGCGTGTGTAGCTCGTTTTTGTATGCTTCTAAAAATTTGGGATTGTTATCAACCCAGTGAAAAGTGAATTTGGGAAGTCAGGAATAGATTTCTTGAGACGATACATAAGTACCGCTGGAATTTCTCCTTCCTCTTCTAAATTAGAAACTACTGAAAATATTCCTGTGTCAGATGAGGAAGCTGAGACCATTTTTGGCAAGTTTTTACTCAAGTGTGACAGACATTTTGACTAATGTCAAAAATTCTCACATAGTTCTGTCTGCCCCTGCCATAATAGATTTTGAAAAAATAAGAAGATATCGTCCCAGGCTGTAAAAAAGCTGTATCTTTTTCCATGCAAGCAATTATATTTTGTAATAGACTCATCTTTTATTGGTGTCGGTGCAGTTCTACAGCAGAAAATGAGTGACCAATGGAGACCAATTTCGTTCTTTTTTCTAAAAACTGACTGAAACTAGGTACAGCACATTTAGACGAGAATTATTCGCAGTGTATTCGGCCGTTTGGTGCGTTCAACTTTTGTTGGAGGGGTGGATTTTCTGTATATTGAACGACCACCAGCCCTTGCTGGGCGCCTTCCAGTCAAGCTCTAGCAGGTGCTCACCACGTGAAACAATCACGGGGTGAGTACCTGCCGGAACTTGACATCTGGATTATCTGTTACAATTCATTTCAGATATCTGTTTTGTAAAAGGGATTCAAAACTTACCTGCCGACACCATGTCTCCTGGAATAAATGCCTCCTTTCAGGATTCGTGGAGACCTAGCAATTACAGCAGCTCCTGCAAAACAGCACTACATCATTGATGTTGTCAAAGACACGTGCACCGTGTGTGAACTTGGAGGTTGTATGTGATAGCAGCACAGGACGATTACGTTCCTTTGTGCAAGAAACTTTACAGAAGACATTGTTTTCGTCCATGAATAATTTATCGCACCCGGGGGCTAACGCCTCAATACGACTGGTGTCAGATAGACTTGCGTGGTCACGGATAAAAACGGACAGCCGACTGTGGGCAAATGTAGGTTTGCCACGTCAAAAGGCCAAATTTGGAAGACAACACTTGGATTCTTTCCACCAACCGATTAACGGTTTGCGCACGTGTATGTTGAGATCATGTGGCCACTGCCATTATGTGAGGGTCAGTCATATTTATCGACCTTTGCTAACTCGTTCTCTCGCTGGAGCCAGGCTATTCTCATGCGGAATATCACCGCGTACACCACAGCAAAGGTTTTTGTTGCAGACTTGGTATCTCGTTTTGGAGTCCCAGCCATAATTACCACGGACAAAGGGGCGCAGTTCGAGTCAGATCTGTTCAACCATCAAGTTAAACTATTAGGGAGTAAAAAGATTAAAACCACTGCCAATCATCCGGAAGCAAATGAACTGGTAGAGAGATTTCATCGTTCACTTAATCAGCTCTCAGAGCGAGGATGAATCAGTTAAAATTGCTGGAATATCTACCTTTTGAAGTCATGGGACTCCGCACTGCAGTGAAAGACGACAAAATATTCATCTGCTGAGATGGTGTATAGTACTACACTCAAGTTCCCTGGAATGTTTTTTCTGTGACCTTCTCAAAAAGATTTGGACATGGCCTTGTTTCTGGATCGGCATACGTCAAGAATGGCGAAATTGTCATACAATTCTTCCGCGAAAAGTCGAAGGCCCACATTCGTACCTAAACGTTTTCAGACCTGCACACACGCTTTTGTGAAGAATTTATCCAAGATCAACACTGCAACCTTCATATAGAGGACCCTTTACAGTCCTGGAGAGATATCTAAAATTGTTTGAGGTGGAAATCAAAAGATTACCGGAACATTGCAATGGACAGGTTGAAACATACTTCTTTGGATGCTTCTTGGCTTAGCATGGACACTTCAGTAACTCACCACCAAATGTTTTAAAAGACGCTATAACCAAATCAGGCAGTCATGTTTGATGGCCTAAACATTTGTTGAATTTAATGTATTCTTTTTCAGGTCTGAACTTTAAACAGCACTCTTGCTCAATGTTTTTCTTGCGGAAATATTTTGTGTTTCCTTTCATTTTTTGTGAATGAACGCTGTAATTGCATGTAATTCCTTTCATACATTTTGTTGCCTTCTGGTGATTATTCCCAATCGATATACTCCTAGCATTATATTTTTGGCAATGACCTTGTACAGGTTATGGACCTGTCCAGGGAACGAGTAATTGCTGGGGAACAAGAAATCGTAGCCTCCTTTTTTAGGATTTATGGGGGTAACTTCCGTTCATCATGTGAATATTGGTCATGGGACACACCGAGAGGCAAACCTTACCTCTTTTTGGCAACAAACATCGATCGGAGAGAAACACCTTTATTTCGTCTCTGCTTTTTGGAAACACGTGCGTACAAATTCTCTTCTGAGAATTTTCCTTACATCAAGAAACAGCCGTATTTAACTGCTGCTATTCTTGTTCTTCGAAATAGTGTTTGTAACCTTTTATGATTTAGGACTTTTATCATGTTTTACAATTATCTATAGATATATGTATATAAAATAAATGTTATTTTAGTGTAAATTGATTGGGTGTTTTATTCTTTTCGAAATATTCTGTGTTCGGTTTTCATTAAGATAGCTGAATGTATAATAGGAAGATATTTTGACGATACTGTACATGGTTCTCAGAAATAAATCTCTGGCTTATGGTTTATAGCAAAAATAGCGCTTATCCCGACTTATCACAGGTGAAGAATCTAATAGTTAGGATGTTGCAATGAGGAGGTAAAAGACGCTTAGAAACAATTGTGATAAACTAGTCATGATTTATGGCCTGCATGGTAGAATTCATTGTTTAATCTTGTTTATGTTTGTTTAAATGGGAGGGAGAAAAATAATTTTTCCGTTATCTTTTGAATTAAAAAAAGCAAAACATTTATGTGAATAAAACAAAAGAGGCAAGCTAAATTACTTTTAATAAAATCTAAACATGAATGATGACTCAACAAATAATTATCAAAAGCTTTTGTTAAGACATGATTTTATATCTACATTCAAGTAGATATGCAAAAATGGAGATAGATTTAAAATATTTCATAACATGATAAATCAAAAGAGTCATATATTTATATATATATAAAGGTCTACGAACGTATATATATATATATATATATATATATATATATATATATATACCTTTGTGGACTTTCACATACATGAAGATAATTTAATAACAAAGGAGAAATTTTGAGGAAAAATACGGTTTTATTTACTCTTTCCATAAATGAAATCTCTTCATTGGTTGGCATTTGCTTATCGTAAACATTATTTTAACTCACAAAATATTTGTTTTGAGGCTGATCAAAATGGAGACAATCAAGACGAAAATTTGAAAAGAAATCTGTCATAGAATCTTCAGTGGCTGACAAGTGAAAAGCATGTGAAATTTGAGAAGAATGGGTGATGTGTATGGAGAAGCATGTTTTTGTCAAACAATGATTACTTGGGTTTACCACTAAGAAGCAGAGTCGAAAATACTGTCTATAGAGATTAGAAACTCACTGACTCTCCGGTAAACAAAAAATTCCATATGCTGCATTCAGTAGACACGGTCATGTTGACAATTTTTCTTGATATCAAAGAACCAGTCACTATGGATATCGTTGAAAAAGGTTCAGTTGTTTTCATTATGAAAAAACTAGTCACACTGATATCGTTGAAAAAGCTACAATTGTTAACAGGGTTTTCTACTCCCATCGTTTTCGGCAATGCTCGTCTTATTTTTTTAATAATGATTATATATATATATATATATATATATATATATATATATATATATATATATGTATCGTTCAACGAAAAAGTTTTAACAAGGTGTAAAAGGATTCTAACATGGATTTAGTTGAGAGGCAAGGAAAAAATGTTCAAGGTGCAGTATTCATTTGAAATGAACTTTGAAAAATACAGTAAAAACTCGGTGTTTTAAAAAGGCCACATTATTCAAAGGTCTAAGCAATTTTGTGTACACATGTACAAGGCTAGTTCAAAAGTTCCAAGCCTTACGCAGAAAGAAAGAGGCATAATTGAATATTTTTGTTGAGGCAACAAACTATCACTTCTTAGAAATCTACAAAAAAATATTCAGATTCTGTCTTAATTCCTGTGCAGATGAGGCTCGTGCAAAGGTGAGGGAAGTACGATTAATCTAAAATTTAAGTGAGGCTAATATATTAGTTGACAAATTCTCTCATGGTTATCTATCTATCTATCTATCCGAATTCAAGTATTCATTATATTTACTTAAACGAACATATACTAACATATATTTACCTTTCTACCCTATCGATAATAAATAAGTACACTCGATTAATTTATTTGACAAAAATATTTTTTCAAAAGCACAAATACCAGGATTAAAAAGAAATATTTCTTGGGCAAAATTATACAGTCAAAACGCATATTAGTAGGTTCTATTTATAATTAAAGTCGACAGCTGTTGTAACTTTGCGATAAAATATATAATTGAAATACTATCATAACCAAAATAAAATCTATCTATCTATCTGAGGGTTGTAAATTTTTTGATAGCTTTACATTCATTATTTTTGCCAAGTTTATAGAAAAGTAAATAAATCTGTACCTATCCATCCATCTATCTATCTATTGATTGATTGCTCGATCGGATATGCAGGTGACATAATGGTTCAATAACCTTCACACCAATTGACGTAAGGAAAGGTTCAATCTGGACAATATTATTTGCATTTTACATCGTGCTAATGCCCTTAGGAAAGGTATGAATCAATAGATTTTCTCACCAGCTATGGGCAAAAGTATTGAGCCGACAAAGAATTCTAGTATTGGCATGACATCTGGCTTTGGAGAAGGAAAAACAATGAATTCAAAATCTGGCAAGTGTTTTTCCTGAGAATCTGTAGCATACTTTTTCAAGATTTTCTTAAGAAAGTACGGATAGTTATATAAAACCATTTACTACTATAAACAAATTACCTGTGTAGGCAGTCCAGCAGTTCACATCTTTAATTGAACTGTTAATATCGCATAAATTGAGATTATCAGGAGAGCCCATCGGATATCTCTCTATCTATCAATATATATATTTTGACATAATATTTATATCGGATGCGACCAAGTTGGTGATCATTTGGGAATTAATATTGATTTACTGAGGATAAATAGAGAATGATAAAGAGCGGAAGCAAACGAAACCATAGGAGTTACTGGAATAATGCTGAGTTTGGGTTGGTTAGTCCAATGTGAACTGATAGAAATAAGCTGTGGGAGAAATGAGTAGCATTCGCTTTGCGTAGTGTTCATTAGAACTGAGATTAACAGGGGGTCCTGAAGGATACAAGATATCAGAACCACAAGCGATTCAACGTAAAAAAAAAACTTAAAAAAACACTTGCTTGTTTTGAATAAAAAGATGATCCAATGGATTATTGCAGCTGAGACGTTGGCTGGGAAGGGATCAATTACAGCTTAATTATCTGGGCATGGGGTCTGGATTTGAAAGGCACTGCGCCACTGATAAACCCTAGAATATCATTAACGATACATCCTAGGAAAGAATTGACCGTGTGTTTTTTAATGTATTTCTTACTCGTATTGAATTCTTTTCGCAAGTAACATACTTTTGTGATTATAACTAAATTATAATTGGTAAATAACTAGATTTGTATTAGTTAAACTTTCAATATGAGAGAAAAGCGCTTTCACATTCACAACAGCGTCCACATACCGTGAAAAGTAATAACTATATAGCTAAAAATCTCCATTTCTTTACAAAGAAGGCTTTGACGAAAGCCAATCACTCTAATTAAATGAGATTGTAGACCGATTTTGAATTCTGGCAAAAATGATTCTTATCGGCTGCTGTAAGTACTTGCTTAGAACAAAGATGAAAAGCTGATACGTTTTCTTTTCTTACCAATGATTTCATGTAATTAATTTTCTTTTAATATCCTTAGGACATTTTATTCAATATGTAGATTTTTAATGTGCACTTTGATATTTACTTATATGCATTTATGGAGGAAAGAAAAATACTTCAACATTACTTTAGATATTTACCTAATTGCCTCTTCTTTCTCGTTCAAAATATAGCGATTTATATATATATATATATATATATATATATATATATATATATATATATATATATATATATATAAAGACATACACAAATACATATTTTTTATAAGAACAGTAAGTGCTATTTATCACACAGACACAGACACAGACACACACACACACACACACACACACACACACACATATATATATATATATATATTTAATATACGTTCATGTATAAATATAATAAATAATATATATATATTTTTATATGAAAAGTAAGTGCATATATATATATATATATATATATATATATGTATGCATGTCTGCATATGTATATATCTGTATGCCTGTATGCATTTCAGAATATATATAAATCTCAGCATTAATAACTGTGACGGATTTGGTGAAAAATGTCCTCTTGGTTCCTCATGGTTATCTCATTACAATTAGATTCGTGTATTTTTAGAAGCCCAAAAAAAGTACGTGAAACTAATAGTAATAGGACAGCAATTTTAGGGTTTATCCTACTCTTTAGGCCAGTATTTGAATCCTGCTTTGATTCATGACATCTTTTTAGAATGATTTTTTTCAATATATATACATATATATATATGCATATGCATACAATAATACATATATGCACAAGAATATATATATATATATATATATATATATATATATATATATATATATATATATATATATATTCTAGTGGCTTGAGTGTTCGCCAAAAAGGCCCGGAAGACTGTTGTTCATACCAAAGACTCAAAAAATGGTACTTGATGACCCCTTGATTTACACTCAGCATTATAAGACACGTATCAAGGGTAAAGAAGAATGGTGTAGAGCCCTTTCTTACACCTTTGTGCCGTAGCTCTGGAAAAGGGAGCCTTAGCGTTGTGGTCGAATACCGTCGTCAACTTTATATATATATATATATATATATATATATATATATATATATATATATATATATACGATATAAAAGAAGAAAATTATTCGTATTTTTTGTTATGATATTAAATTTCGGGAGACCCTACATTTTTTAAAATGTTAAATGTGCATGTTCATACAAAGAAATAATGTGAAATTTTTGATGAAAATTTAAAAAAAACTCTAAAATTCCTGCTAACCATTCTTTCTAACCCAAGTTTCATCATTTGTTTTTCAAGTGAAGACCAGACCACTTGTTTTTCCTCTCTTGTTGACAAATAATATTCAATTATCCCTATTAATCACCAAACCTCTAAATATTATAAACTAATCATAAACTCATTATTATTATTATAAATACATATAACATCAATGCCAACAAAAACAATAACAGATATCAACAAATAGCACAATATGTTATTATTCAATAGGAATTGATAATCGGTTTATTATATTAAAAGGTTTGATGCAATAGTGATACTAATTGTTATATTAATTCTTTATTTGGTATTATCAATAATACTTAGTATGATTTTATTCAATTATTAAAGAATTTGATATTAATAAAAAAGTGTGAATGATATAATTGTAATATAATATTCTGTTGTATTTGTTTATAATTTTAGATTATAGTCTTAACAGTAATGAGTATAATTTTTATATTTACTTTTAATGTAACCAATTATATTGTATAGTATAAAAATATTGGTATGACAATTTTCTTAGTTTTTTGATAAAATTGTATTAATGTAAAATATAAAATTTAATAATATAATTTAAAGCAGTTATTAATACCCATGTAAGTTTTTTATAGTAGATAATTTTCTCAACCCAAATTAATTTATTCCTCTATTTTTTTTATCTATTTCCTTCATTTGGGTTTAAAAGTTTGTTTGTCATTGTATAAAAATGAGGTGAAGAGGAAAGAGGTGTTAACAATTGATACATCTTGATGCAGGAATTGAATGTCATTAGTCAACCAGACAGGAAAAACAAATGGTCTGGTCTTTACTTGAAAAAAAAATATGATGAAATTTGGGTTAGGAAGACAGGGTGGCTGGAATTTTGTGGGTTTTTCTAAATTTTCATTAAAAATGTTTCATTATTTCTTTGTCTGAAGATGTAGATCTAACACTTTAAAAAAGTATAGGTTCTGTTGAAATAAACATTATTACAAAGAAAATCAGTAATACTTAAATGCTTTTCTTAAATACTTATGTATATATATATATATATATATATATATATATATATATTATTATATATATATATTATATATATATATTATTATATATATATATATATATTATTATATATATATATTATTATCATTTTGCATTGAGCACTCAAATGGGTTTTGAATTACATGGATATTGAAGAAAGAAATAGAATCATTCCCGCCATCAACAGAATTGATGTTGGATATTGTAAGGATATATATATATATATATATATATATATATATATATATATATATATATATATATATATATATATATAAAATTAACCTAAAGCGCGAGTCGAAAATCTTCAACTAAAGTTTCACCTTAACGTGGCCAGGGTTTTTTTGGGTTTTTTTCTGTACCGTGAATACTGGTAGATATTAGATTAGTAAATATATATATATATATATATATATATATATATATATATATATATATATATATATATATATATATATATATATGCATGCATATTTATATACTCATATTGGAAATTCTATGGAATTCCCTTTTCGAAAGTGTATGACGCTGCATTATCGTATTTTTTTAATGTCCTTCACGTCAAGAAATATTATTTTTAAGATGAATCTTCAGTACAGGAAAGAATGAAAATAGCACACAGAACTTGTTCTGGTTAATATGAAAGTGCTGCCTTTGCAGAATTCTGTGTTTGGCCAAAAAACTACCGATTAAAGTATTGACACAGCGGTTCAAAAAATATCAGGAATACGCGCTTATTCGTGTAACCATTGCCTCGATGTTTAGGCGGCAACTTACTCAAGTGGACAAAGTCACTTTATCATAGAAGTTGCTCTGGTGACTTTATATAAAATCCAAATCATAATATTTAGAAAATCTAAACCATTATTGTTTGAACATTGCTTGTACGTATGAAATATATAAGCATATTTCTATTTTCCATATCTTCGTTTCCTTTTCTCAGTCCTTTCTTTGCGCTTTATCGATCCATTGAAATGTCGCTTTTTCTCTTCACCAAACATTAATCATATTCCCTCATATATGATCTATTTTTTTAGACTAAGGCATTAATTTGTTTACGTAAAACGATCTCAAATCGATAGGGCAACGTAAAGATTCTGGACACAAGAGTGTAAATACATTTATGTATACAGATGTATATATCAAACGATCTACTGTCGTTGATAAGTACCCCCCATCTTTATAGATGCAATATTAATGGAAGGATATGAATACAATTATCCAAAAATTACACATGAGTAAAATATTTCTTGACAACTATCTTAATTGATACCAATAAAATTCACTGTCAATGTTGTAGCATTTTGCTACGATTTGATTAGTACGTTTCTTCTTTTTTATCCGTGATTAATATATATCATTGAAGTGTAATTATAAAGAACTAGAGATAATGTAAGTGAATAATTATAATAATGATAATAATAATAATAATGAATAAATAATTATTATAATGTATTTATAATAATTGTTTATCATGCAAAATTTAAAAAAAAAGATGAACTGTTGTAGATCTTTTGATTTTTCTCTTAGAACATCTCATGTATTCTAGTAGAATATCACCGTTTTGTTTCAATAGAATCTCGACATTTTATAGATTTTGATTACATTCATATAAGCAAAATTGATGAAAACTTTTTGTTTAATATAAATAAGTACATATTATGTGATACACTATACTCAGATGCAACAAAATTTAGATGATATAATTCTGACTCATTCTGTGTCGAGTTAAAAGTTCTTACAATTAAGTTCATTGACGGTCTTTCAAGATTTATCAAGAAAAAAAATTATAGATTTGGGAAATATAAACTGGGAAAAAATTCAAATAAGTTTCACTCGTTTTTAAGATTATACACAAAATATCCTCGTACTCAGTAAATATGATACAACACAATGACATGGATGCCTGAATGAAGTTATCCCATGACACTATCATTTGAACAGTTGACTTCCTTTCACTCTGAGTGCCACATTGCTGCGTGATTTCAAATAAAGTATAACATTTAAGTGAGCTTAAATTTTTTTTGACAAATTGTAATATATAAAACAAATTCTATTTACTCTACATTTGACAATTTTTAAATCATTTATGTTATATTTCTGGCGACAAATGAAAAGATAAAATGAAAAACATGTCATTTATCTGTAAACAATAACTTTTATAAAAGCTTTTGTGCAAAATTTATAAAGGCTAAAACAAATTCAATTTAATTCTAATCTAAATAAAGTATTAAA
The DNA here is from genome assembly GCA_963585895.1 of Sepioteuthis lessoniana. Lineage (NCBI taxonomy): Eukaryota > Metazoa > Mollusca > Cephalopoda > Myopsida > Loliginidae > Sepioteuthis > Sepioteuthis lessoniana. Next base: position 26,050 of record CAUZXS010004003.1, on the reverse strand, counting down.
TCGTATCAATTTTCTTAATCAGCTTAAAGCCAAGAAAGTATCGCAAATTAAAAACTGTACAATATATATATATATATATATATATATATATATATATATATATATATATATATATATATATATATATATAACTATATTTTACAGTTTTTAATTTGCGTGTGTGTGTGTGTGTGTGTGTGTGTGTGGATAGGTCTGAGTATGAGTGAAAATAATATCAAGGTATATCTGATATTTCAATTGTAAAATAGATAAGATCTAATTCTCATTTAAACACACTTTTCTGTGCCTTTATCTTTGTTTCCCCATCTCTTTTTCCCCATATCTCTGACTCTGTCTCTGTCGTCTAGTTGAGATCGGAAAATCATTTTTTTATTTTAAAGTCCAAGGTGAATTATTTTGTGTCCTTTTCTGAGAAGGTTTCTGATTTATATATATTTCATTGGTGTCTGTTAACTTGCGTCGTTTGAACACTTCCCAGGAGATTACCTTAGTCATAGCACCACTTGTTATCCTTCTCTGCCAATTTGCTCTATTCCATTTTGATATGATTAATGGTCTTATTTTTTGCCCGCAAAGCCTACACTTGGTATTATTATCAATTATAGCTTGGATGTAATTGGTTCTTATAACATTGTTCTTATCTCTTCTCTTTTCCAGTCTTGGAAGGTTCTGAATCATCTTACAAAGTCGACTACCCACATATTTATTCCTTTAAGTTTCTGCTATGAAGTTTGATTACCAATAGTTTCTTTGTTTTGGTGAGATATTTTTCTTTTTTTGCTGTGTTTTATTTATCTATTTTATGGACATTCTATTAACTATCTTTATGAGATGATGTTTAAGCTTTTCTATAGTTTACCCATCCCATGGATACATTTTTCGCCGCAAATGAATGATCTGGGAGACGCTAGAAAAATTTCTCGCCAAGTTTAAAATAATTTCCTTATGTTCTATTTACAATAAACATGTCAAAACGCTCTCTGATTTTTTGACACTCATGAATATCTCTTATGGTAGATTTGAAATGTCGCCAGTGCTATTTATTCTTGGGTCCAAATAGTTTTGTCCCACTCTTACTGTTATGAAATTTCCTCCTCTTTCTCTTCGTGAACAATAAAAATAAAACAAAAGTCAAAATAAATTTCGTACATGAAAGTCTGGTATCATTTCGACATTCTATTTATGTTTTAAACAGTAATCTACTTTTAAAATCATATAAAAATCTATATTTTTAAAAACTAGCAAATTGCATCAGGAAAGAAAGCCCTTGAATTTTAAGCAACAAAGATTTACCCCACCCCACCCCTAAAAAGTGGTTGTTCAAATGTTTCTGTTTTTCTTTCTTAATTGTTTTTTTTTTTTACTCCTCATATAATATTTTAGTCAACGTACTATTTTCACTTTCGTTCCTTTGAAGCATTTATTCTCTTCTTCGGGAAGCAATTTTCAACATAATTGATAGATGTGTTATTGGTCTTTAGTTGTTTAAGATTAGATAATCGAACGTGGTTTGGTATATTTCAATCAGATCTTACCATATCTCATTATTCTCTAAGGTCAAAATTTGCATAGATATAAGTGGATTCCAATCCGTGACTATTTTAGTATTATTTTCATGTCAGTTTGTTTTATTAAGTTATTATGAGGGTGATTGTTTCATTTCTTTTTTTCTTTCTTTCTTTCTCCACAAAGTTATAGTTTGCTATACTCCAGGGTCTTATGTTGTTTAATGTTACTATTTGGAACGCGTAGGTTTCTCTTTGTAGATTTGCAATTATTAATTTAGTTTTGTAAGAGATTTTCTCACCAGGGTTAGCTGATATTTTCTCAATGGAGTTTTAGTGACAGCAAGTTTCTCTGGGTCTCTAAGACTCTTCTCAGTATTCTGACCGACATTAATAATAGTCTGGATTGTTTTCACATGTCCAAGTCTTTCAATTCCTTTACTAATTTTTTCGGGATTGTTCCAAATGCACCAATTCTAATTGGTATCAACGTCAAATTCATGTTCCATTGTTTTTCTACTTCTTTAGCAAGGTTTAGATATATTTATCTCTCTTTTCGAATTCTTTTAATTTTACTCTATTGGTGGGCCGGAACAGCAAAGTCCACGATTCGGTTGTTGTTTTGTTTTTGTTTTAATTCACTATCACTTGGTCTGATTGTCTGACAGTGATAAATAATCCGTTTTCATCTCAAAATTCCTAATGAATCAGTGCGTTTCATTCTTGATGTCGGATTTCTAGTTGTGCATATACTACTTGTTCGTATGCTCACATTTAAATTTCTTGTATGATTCTTAGTAGATCATATCCCCTACCCAATCATGTATATTCTTAAACACTTTTTTGTGCTAATTTGCTGCATTCGCTTATTACATAATTGATCGTTTCGTCTTTATCACCACACAATCTAAATTTGCTATTTTGTTGCGTCTGATCTATTTTTATTGTTACACACTTTATCCATATATACCATTACTCACCAAAAAGATAGTTGTAACAATACACAGCACAAAAAGAAATTCGCAACGCTATGGTATTCAAATGTAAATTTTAACTTGTACAGTCTCAGTAGATGTTTATAATACTACTAATATACGTAGATATTTGCACCACCACGTGTCGAATAGTTTTATGCGTGTAGAGCTACATCTTAATTGTCAGTCGGAACTCGTGATAATCTCCACGTGATGAAAAAAAGGAATGACGAACACTCAAAAATCCCGTTTTGTCACACTAATACAAAACTTTATTCACTATTATACTTTTTGTGGAGGTGCTCGCGGTGTAATGGTTATCGTCGCAGGATATGGACATGGCGACACAAATTCAAATCCTGGACCTGACTGATTGCATTTCACATACCCTTGGGAAAGGTATGAATCCAAATATTCTCCCTCCAGCTATGGGTAAATAGTAGGACAGACTAGGTTCTTCAGGCTTGGTGAGGCAACTAGTCTAGGAGAAGGAAAACTCTGAATTCAAACCTGTTAAACTCCGCTTAAAAATTGACCTTGTATCATATCCTGCCCGAGCGGAGGGGTTGGTAAATATGATTATACTTTTTGGTAGTCGTCGGGGGAAGACAAAACTGCGTATGAAATCCGCAGCTTATTGGAGAATAGTAAATCTCCTCCTTTATTTGAGCCGTTAGCATTTTCCACACCATCGGTAGGCACGTTATTGGTCAGTAGTTGTTGGTGGCGGTTCCTTTTTGGGGTCTTTTTTGATCCAGGTAGTCTTTCCTGAGGTCACCCCTTCTGGTATGTGTGCTTCTGCTACTATTATTATTATTATTAATATTATTATTATTATCTTTGCAAGTTTTTCACACCAGCATTCGATGGTGTTTTCATTGCAATCTGTGTGATAGCAAATATTCTCAGACCTTCAGGACTCTACTTCTGGCCGATCTAAACAATGTTATATGCTAGACGACCTCGATTTTTTTTCTGATTACCAATTTTTCCCGTCTTTTTCCAAGACTTTGTGGACTGTTACAAGCTCGTTAATTGTAATTCATATTGGCATCATCCTTGTATTTTCAACTATTTCAGTTATTTGGCAGGAACAAAACATTTTTTTCATCTTTTCGCCCCTCTTTTTTGTTAATTAACCTTAGTTTTAATCTTCTGACTGGAATCAAATGATCCGTTTGTATTTCAAAATCCTAGAGAATTTCATGGATATTATTTTCTTGCGCCAATTCTGATTTGTGCATAATACCATTTCGTTGACTGTTTAAAATTCAATCTCTTGCACTATTACCAGTGGATCAATTTTCAGACCCAGTCACGATTATCTTTGTATTTTGTGCTATTTTATTGCATTAGCTTCCTATTTTATCAACCGTATATTATTATTATTATTATTATTATTATTATTATTCCTATTTTTAGAGTTTTTCACACCACCGTTTGCTGATGGTTTCTCACTAGGGTTTGTGTGACAGCAAGTCTCCTCAAATCTCTAGGACTTTTCTCAGTATTCTGGCCGATCCCAATAATACGGTAGTTTGAATGGCCTCCACTCCATTCCCTAGGAAGTTCGTGGTAGATATCCCTATTTTCACATTCTTGTAATTTTACTCTGTGGTCCGCTAGGACAGCAAAGTCCACAATTATGCAAATCCTCTTTTCTTTCTATTGATTATAATAAAATTTGGTCATCTGGTCGAAATTTGGTGATCCGGTTGTATCTCAAAATCCCAGAGGAGTTTGTGCGTCTCATTCTCTAGGACAGATTTTGGGTTGTGAATATACTATTTTTTCATATGGTCAAACTTCAGCTTCTTACACAATTCTCAGTGGATCACTTTGCCAACCCAGTCATGCCTAGTCTTATATTGTTTCTGTGCTAATTTGCTGCATTTGCTTATTACTTAGTTGATGGTTTCGTCTCTTTCATCATAAAACCTACATCTGCTGTTTTCTTGAGTCTTATCAATTCTCGTTTTGATATCGTTAGTCCTTATGACGTTGTTCTGCTATTTAAAGAGATTCAGTTTCTCTCTTAATGTTTCCTTTTCTTAGCCACGTCCACGTTTTCTCGAGTGAGATATCACTTGTTAGTCGTTTAAAACGTCCATAGAGTTGTTTTTCTACCCATTTTTGTTTTCTGGTTATTGTAGTTCCGTGTCATTAGTGTTGTTTCTGGTGGCTTCCTCCGCGCTTTTGTATGTGGTCTTCTTGTCGCTGTATCGATGCGTCCGCTCTGTCTTCAGTGCTAGCAAGTCCTCTTTCTCCCTCTCTTCTTGACACATATAGTCATCTCAGGGATGCAATGGTGTCAGCTTCCAAGATGCCCGAGTATTTGTAGGTTTCCTTTTCTCCGAGCGTCCTGTTTACTACTTGATTTGGGAGTTCGACTCCTTCTGTCATGTGTCGTTTGCCAGTTTTCATTCCTAGCTTGATGCATTTTTCTATGCCAAATTCCATTCCTATAGGTTGATTTTAGATCCTCATAGTATGTATTAGGGTTTCCAATTCTTTTTCGCTTTTGGCAAAACTTTGATGCCGTCCATGTACATCAAGTGGTTCATCGTTTCCTGCGATTTACTGAGTTTGTAACCGGCAGTGAATATCCCATGTATATGGTTGAGTGGTATCATGGCTTTCACAAATATGCATGGTTATAGTGCATCTCCCTTTGATAGTATTGGTGATGGTGCATCTCCCTGGAATATGCCTCTTTGTATCTTTACATCTGCTAAGCTTTGTCCTTATGGTGTCAATTTCCCTCTCCAGGTTTGCATGGTCTTCTTGATAAACTCTACAACTTGGTCGGGTATTTAATACACTTTGAGACAGTGTAGTATCAATCTTTTAGAGACTATAGCTTAAGCTGCTGAAATCAACGTGCTTACTGATCATGTGGAGCATACAAACGATACACATTAGGGAGAAGATCTACGGCGCATTAATAAGCCGCAGAATGTTCCCCAACGAACAGAAAAGATGCCTCGAGAAAATGAGAAGCAAAGAGGAACTACTGTACACAGATCAACACATCCTCAACGAAAGTAAAACGAGAAGGAAAAATCTAGTTATTGCCTGGATTGACAACAAAAAAGCTTACGATATTATTATTATTATTAGTAGTAGTAGTAGTAGTATTTTACACTTTAGAGAATTTGTTACTCTAGCGTTAGCTGCTGGTTTCTCATTGGAATTTGAGTGACAGCAAGTTTCTCCAAGTCTCCAAGACTCTTCTCAGTATTCTGTCCGGTCTTCATAATGCTGTTGTTTAGATGATTTCCACTTGTTCTTCTAATACCAATTCTTCCAGTCTCAGTATCAGCCCTTTGGAGATTATCTTAAGTGCATCAATCACAATAGGTTTCAATTGGTATCATGTTCCATAGTTTTTAGTTCTCTCAGAAAGTTCAGATATTTTCCCTCCTCTCATCTTCCTTTATTTTTACTTTGTGGTCCGGCGGGACTGCAGTGTCCACTATTCGATTGTTTCTCTTTTTTTGTTGACTATCAATAGGTCAGTTCCTCTGGTTGAGATTAGATGATCCGTTTCTACCTCCAAAAGAATTTGTGAGTTTCCAGGTTGGATTCCAGGATGCGTTTATATGATTGCTCATTTCGTCTTCATCACTACTTAACCTACATTTACTATTTTATTATATCTTATCTATTTTCGCTTTTATATAGCTCATACGTATGGGATTGTTTTGTGTTGTAATTAGAAGAGATTCAGTTTCTCTTTTAAGGTTTCTTTTCCTTAGCCATGTCCAAGTCTTCTCGTGAGAGATATCGCTTGTTTGTCAATTGAAATGGCCATACAGTTGCTTTTTTTCCCATTTTTGTTTTCTGTTTATTGTTCTGTTGTTGTTTGTGCTGTTTCAGCTTGTTGTAATCAGCCTTATTTTTTTTCTTTTTTATGCATTATTATGTATTATGTATTATTATTGTTTCCTTGCAATCCTTCACAGGTTTTTTTTCTCTCAAGATCTAGAAAGTAGGAGTTATATGCATTCTTTGCATTTATGTTTTGCAGCCTCTTTTGACTGATATTTTTCAGTCATATTGTTAGTACTCTTCTAAGGAGAGGAACAATACAGTAAAATGCAATTGTTTTGCTATACTTGTAGGAAAGGACTGTCAGCTATTTATTTATCTTGATCATATCCTGTTCTCGCGCTACTACTGGCACGGTCCTAGTTTTAATGAGTCCAGTTTTGTTCATTTTCTGTTTCCAAGTCATTGTATTTACTTATTTGATTATGTTACTTGACTGATATACCAGCCCTGCCATTTCAGAAGGCTTTCTGGTTTTAATATTTAACGACTATATTTGGTCTATTGCTCTTTATTTATGTATCAAATACTAAGAAAGAGAAACCCTTTTGCTTTTGTTATTGGTTATAGTTGTGGTTTATAGCATATTTCACAATCGAATATTCCATGATATTTGCCTACCATAATACCCAAGTTTGTCATACTATTCATTACACTCTATGAGTGAGGGGGTTAGAAAACCAGTATCTAAGTAGTTAACTAATTCAGCTTTTTTGTTTGCGCAGTCTAACAAGGAGTTTTCATCAGTTTATAATCATTATTATTATGAAGTTTCCAGTTCTTTATTTGGTATAAACTTTTACTAAGTCTGTTACCTGAGACATGCAGTAAGATAAGTCTTTTTTCTTAGGAAGAATTTGAGCACATTAAAATCCGTGATTTTTTTTCTAATTACATTATTTCTATTATCATTACGACAGAGAGGCAGGAAAGAAGCGACCCTAGGATTGCTTTGGTGCCGAACCCATCGACCATAATCGATAGACCGGCCTAGCTGAGAACCGTGACGCCTATCATCGAACCTCCGACCATGTTATCTTCTCCTTTAAAAATACCATTATAGCTGCCCCCAAGAACAAAAGACTCAAGAAGAAGAACCGCAATACTATACCAACAAGCCCTTAGCAGACCTTCAGCTGCGACCAGTGCGACCGTGCCTGCTTGTCCCGCAACGACTTATCAGTCACGAACTTGCCTGCAGTCGGCATAGACCGGCCTCTTCTTAACCTTTGTTTCATGAAGGCAAGCCATGATATATATATATATATATATATATATATGCATAATTGGAAAAATTCTGTTCTCTATAGACGGCATAACAGGTTGTGTTAAAGCTACCAATTTTTTTATGTATATATACTGAACCCAGTATAATGTCTTAACATTAACAAAAATATTCGTTATGAAGCTAAAGTGGATCTTATCGAGAGATGATCTCTTGAATTCAGAACAAAGCTATTTAGCTTTAAATCATAAACTCATTATGCAGAATGTAAATTTTTAAACTTCAGAAGAAATATGATTTCTCTTACTAAGCTAATTATTCTCATCTAATTAAAAGTTGGTTATTTGATTTATAGATAGTATCTAAATATGTGTAAATAATCACAAAACATCATCGATTAATTTGGTGCAAACAATCTTTTATTAGAAACATTCAAAGGTCAGTAATTAAAATAAGAATATTTCTCAGAAGAAACCTCAGTGGATATTTTCTCAGAACAATCTATATTTCATTAGACATAAAATAGATAGGTTAAAAATAATTTTTGAATATGCAACCAACACCGCTACAAACATTGGTTTGTCGGTTTAAATTTTTGAATTTTTCTGATATATATACGTGGTACATTCAATACGTTTCCAGACTTTTTTCTATACAGGGATTTAAAATTGCTGTAGACTCTTGAAAATTCAGTATGTTATTGCTATATGTGTTATGAGATGACTGACCAATTTTTATGATTTCAGGTTCAAATTAACCCCTACAGCAGCAATTGGAATTCACCCTACTAAAGCCTGATTGTCACAGCTGGTGAATTTCAAAATTAGATATGCAATATGATTCTGTTTTAAACATGGAAAAAATGCCACAGAAACGTAGGGAATGCTTCAAACGGCTTTTAGACTATCTTGCATGAATCGAGCATCAGCTCTTGAGTGGCATAAGAAATTCAAGGAAGGCTGGGAGTCTGTGAGGGATGATGAAAGGTGTAGGAAGAGTAAGGAAGTCAATATAATAGAGTTGATTGGCCAAAGAGTTAGGGTTAGGGTTACTATGTTGAGGTTTTAAGGGAGTTCAGGAAGAGGTTCCTTTTGAAGAGGCCAGCACTCTTCAAATCGGGTCGGTGGCCTTTCCACCAGGACAATGCACAAGTCTACAACTCCATCCTTGTCACTGACTATTTGACCAAGGTGGGCATCAAGACAGTTCCTCACCCCCCACTATAGTCCATATTTTGCTCCTTGTGACTTTTGGTTATTCCCTAAGCTCAGATGCTGTCGTTATGAGACAATTGAGTCGATGAAAGAGTCTGTGACGAAGGTCATTGACACGCTCACACAAAAGGACTTACATGGGGCCTTCCAGAAGTTGTTGGAACGGTACAACAAGCGCATTGCAGCTGGAGGATATTCCTTCGAAGGGGACTAGAGTTTCATGTGTGTACTATCAATAAAAGTGCACATACGAAAAAAAGTCGGGAAACTTATTTAATGATCCTTGTATATATATATATATATATATATATATATATATATATATATATATATATATATCAATTTAGGAAAATTTTGTAAACGGGAAAATATTTATCAGATCATCATCAGTCGCAAGATGGAATGTTTTCGCTATCATCATAACATACATGAGTACATCAGCAAGTGTGCAACTAATGGAAAAATATGTAAATACTATTTATTTTTCAACAGAATTTCTTATTGACATTTTCTATCAAAAGTTGCGTTGATCGATACCTCTGCAAAACTACTTTTAATCATACATACAAACATATAATCACTATATATATATATATATATATATATATATATATATATATATATATATATATATATATATACCAGCATATATGTGCCTGTGCATTTAAGAAAATATGTATGGTTTTATATTCATATATTTACATAGGCGGCTTTAGCATAATTATTCTAACGGGTATAATATATATATATATATATATATATATACATATATATATATATATATATAAGTGTGTGTGTGTGTGTGTGTGTGTGTGTGTGTGTGTGTGTGTGTGTGTGTGTGCCCGCGCGTTTGTGTGCAATTATATGTGTGTATGGTATTTGAATATTAAAGAAAAATATGAATCACTGACAAATTTATTGAACATTTCTCGGTATATATATATACATATATATATATATATATATACACACACATATATATATATATATATATATATATATATATATATATATATATTGAATAGGTGAATGTCTGTTTACTTACTAATCTATATTGATGAATAACAGCAAGAGGCAGATTTCCCTGGAGCTTGTATGTGGACGTCCCGAAAATAAATTGCATCAAACAGTTTAAGTGATTTGGCACATCACTCTAATCGATCGCTCAATCTAAGGATCTGGTCAGCGTAAAAGTGGTCAGCGTATTGACGTCTCTGACCTGTCATGAAAATGACACGGCTTTTGATCTCTCTTTGCTCTTTTAACTAGTCAAGAAATCAGCTGCGGTTAGAGATGTGCGAAATTCTCATCTAGGTAAACGATCTAGAACAAGCGTGAAGAAAGAAATACAGATTGTTAGTGGGATAGATGGCGAGAAATAGGATAAAAATCCGCTTGTAACATCCTCCCCATATATATATATATATATATTTATATATATATATATATATATAGCGAGAGAGACAGAGAAACAGAGACAGAGACAGAGCGTGAGAGATAGACAGACTGTCTACAAATGTAGATAGTTTCAAGAATTATTTAAAAAAAAATTATTTAACAGATCCAACAATTTCCTCAAAATTTCACAGACAGTCTGGTATGACATATATAATTTCTTCCCAGCTATTCTTGGAAACGTTCGTCGGGTCCGTAGGTAAATAGCACGAATATGCTTCAATTTTTTTCTGTATACTCATAATCTTCTAGAACAATTAGCTTTACTCAAATATGTTTTTCTTATAGCAATATGAAATGAATTGCCTATTTGGTAGAGATTCTTCGAAACATTTTTTAAATGCTATTAGTTGATACTATTCGCACGTATGTATCATAGAATTTGAATACTGAATAAAGGCTTTTTCCCTACACTTTTTATTGCGACATTGCTAACTTAACTTTGGCATGTATTACAAGCTAAATTTTTATCTCATTTTTTTTTTACTTTTATTATCTGACTGTATTTGTTGTACATTGGGCACCATTCAACCAATATTTTGTGACATCGCTTATTCTAATTTTTTCGTATCTATTATGCACACTTCGAATTTTCCCTCTTCATCTATTCCACAATATCTCTTAAATTCACCTCCTTTCAATTTATCTCCCCCTTTATCTCTCACTGTTCTCTCTCTCTCTCTCTCTCTCTCTCTCTCTCTATATATATATATATATATATATATATATATATATATAAGTGTAAGATAATAAGGTGTATCAAAGAAGGTTATCATTTGATACCAATGGCAGGAAGGAACAGAAGACACGTTGGCTACAAAAAAAAAAAACAACCAAAAAAAACTCACATGTATTTCCAAAATATAAGATTCTTTTTTTGGATCGTTCTCAAATGAAAGGCATTGAGTGTCTTTTCCCAGTCGATGGGAAGATAGGAGAAATCTTTCTATTTATAAGCCGTTACCCAGCTCTTTTGGGTAATTTTCACATAATCCAAAAATATTTGACTTCTTGTATTGGTCGAAGGGGTTTAATTTTTTTATAAATCTAATTAAATCTCTCGAATTCTACGTTACTGCTTAAAGCCAATCAACGGACGTCTGTTTGATTTCTGCACTTTCATAGGGGTTGGCTCAGTTGTCATGCCACTTGATCTATTACTTGTCTATTATGCCCCTCTAATGTTAGATGCATTCATCATCCACCGTGTGTTTGTGTGCATCTCAAACAGAGGCTGAAAATATTCAGTATGACCTAAATGGTCAATCCCTTCAGTTATGTATATAATGGTCGAGTCAAGTTGTTGGTAAAGATATGAGTGATTGAAGTTGAGAAATCAAGATCAACAATTTTGATGTAGCTTGTAAACTAAAATAGGAAAATCAATGATCTCAAATCACAGATGAAGGCTGATTAGCTAAAGAAAATCACATGATCAAGAATAAGAAAAGTTAAAAATCTGAATTAAATTTTTTTTCTATTTAGTTGGAATTTTTTCAAAACGATATTAACCGTCGATTATGTTTTGAGAGTTTTTGAGGTGCTTTAACAGAAATGAAGAAGATGCAAAGAATTTCTTCTCTCCATGAAATGACGCTTTCATAACCCTAGAAAAGAACGCCCTTATCCAGTTAAAACATCAATAAACGTGTGAACCAAAATATAAATACGAGTGCGTCAACTTCTTTTATCTATTGCATTGATGGGTCTCGATGCAAATTGCCGCATATAAGAGACAAAGAGGTAAGTTCACAGATATTGGAAAAGATCAGGCATGTATTCAAAGAAAAATTCGACTCACTTTCTTTGTGCATTTCAATCTCCATCCGAGCCTGTCTGGAATTTGTAAGACGAAGTGGCATTATTTCGAGTCGACGAAGGAAAAGATCATGCTATACCACAAATCTCAGCGCAAACCCAGTGCTTAGAGTTGCCTCGCAAGCTCCAAAATTTTAGCTGCTTACTTATCCTCTGGCGGTCACTGAGAGCTTGATTGGCCCTTTTAATAACACCAACTCTTGGGTAAAGGTTTTTGGCTGTTAACATGAGAAATTTTGTGATTGTAAGCCAACAAGTTCGCCGGAGGTGAAAAGGTTTTCCCAAGATTTACCAGGGATGTTGAGGCTGCTTAATACATTGCACATCAGTCGGATAGAAATGCAATCGACAGCTTTTGATTCATGTCCTGGAGCAAGTGTCAACAAGACTTTCACATGATGTTACGCACCTTCCCTCACACACACACACACACACACACACACACACACACACACACACACACATATATATATATATATATATATATATAGTAGATAGGATTTAAAATTTTTCTTTTCAATTTGGTCATGCTATAAGAAATATTAACATGAACTTTTGAGGTTAATTTTTTCTATTTACACCATTTTTCAAATTGTCTATAGTTCGGTTCGGTTTCTTTGTTTAATGGTATATCAACTCTTTTTAGGTTATTTAATGCCAAAGCCATTCTCCTAGAAGAACATTAGTGGTACTATTTAACCCATAGCTGGGAGGATAAGGGGGTTCATATCTTTCCCAAGGGTATTTGCCCGAAAGTGAACGTAATAGCGCGACTGGAGAACAAACTCGCGTACTACGATTCCGCAGTCCATCGCTGTAACCATTACACCACAAGGACACCCCCTTGTGTATAGTTGAACTGGTACAAGTTACTATAAACTGAAATGTGAGGATTTAAAAAAAAATTTTGGGGGGGGTTCTTCCGGTGAAATCTTTTTTAAATGTTCTTTCATCTTTATTAGATAATGTACACTTTTAATATTCCCAGGTTTTTGTTTTCTTTTCCTTTTAGTCTTCAAATGCTTTCCCGAATGGACAGTTCCATTCCTTTCCTTGTCCCTGCTTTCCTTTTTTCATTACAAGCATGACATATTTTTCAATCCCAAATTATATTCCTATATCTTGGACATGGATTTCAATACTTTGTATAAAGGTATCTAGTTCTTTTTCGAAGTCTGTAAATATTTTCATATTGTCCATACACATGTGTCTTATATTTTCCAGTGACTTTTTAAATGTGTAGCAGCCTTATCATTTTCATTGTAAACGATTTAGAGGCATCTATGCTATTACAAATAATCATGGTGAGTATGACTTTTCCACGAAGATTCTACTTTGGATTTTACCTTTGCTAAGGTTTGTCCTTCTGCAGTTTTTCCTTTTTGCATTCGTGAAGAAGTTTACGATTTTCACTGATATCTGCACATTTTCTGACATTTTATCATCTATGTTCGTGGAATCATGCCATATGCTTTTTATTGTCCATCTATGTCATAGCTTCATGTTTCCACCTTGTCCTTTAGAATGTACTGGTCCATATATAATAGGTCATCTGTACCCTTTGCAAATAAAAGCAGCAGTAATAATACGGTTGTTTTTATCACTGTTATTAATATTATTAATCTAATTATTATTTAATATTATTTAGTTGCTAGTTTAATTTATATGCAGCATATTATTTGGTATTTATCTAATTCTAGTTGTTTCAACATACAAAAAATATCCCGTTGTTATTCTGGTTCTTATAAAAGGAAACTACTCGAAAGCATGCAAAAGAAAAACTCAGAAGGTCGAGTAAAAGTCATAACACCATAACTTTTACTCTAGTTTAAACAAGAGCATGGTGGATTTAGAATCCGAGTTTTAGTGACAATATCATAAACATATTAGCTATTTCATTTGGTATGATTTAATCAGATAAATAAGAATCCTGTTATCTTAAATTATTGAAATTACTTAGCACGATGAAATTAAGAGTTAATTTAATCCATTAACTCCACACATTTCAATGGGCGTGGCCTAATAAGCCTGGTAAGTGATTATAACTTAATACTGGTAGCATTTAACCAAGTACAACCAGTCGTATATTACGTAGCGTTTCAAAATTGATGAAACAAATCAGTGACTTCTGAAATATTCCCAACTGACTTTATTCTCTTTCTCTTTCAGATTTTCGGATTCAAAATTCTGCCTTGACGATGTAGCAGGTCTTTTACGCGAAGACATTACGAAACTAAGTCTTTCAAGATTGTTCAAGAAAGTTTAATTCCAGCACATTTCATCACGGGAGTCATATTTTCAATTTAATCAAGAACTTTGAATCTCATAGCTCTTGTGAAGCTCACAGAGCAACGGATTCCTAACTAACGGGCCACAGATAACAATTCGAAGAACCAAAAAATATCCCCAGAGTCCAAGAGTCAGTCAGCAAGAATCCATCCAGATTTTTGCGACGAAGTTACCAAGAAATTGGAATATATGAATCTCATGTTTGGCACATTTTGATTAAAGATCTTTAATGTTATCCCTACCGGATCCAGATCTATCATCATGTGACCAAGATCAATTTGCAAATCAGGGTAGCCATGTGCCAGTGGTTTTCGAAAAAGATTGGCGATGACGAGGAATTCTTGAATGATGTCTGGTTTTCGGATGAAGCCCACTTCCTCTTGAATGGTCATGTTAACTCTAAGAACTGGGTATTTGAGGGAAGCGAGAACCCTCACAGAGTCGTAGGATGCATTCTGCATTAAAGAAAAGCATGGCACCATTGGAGCATTTTTTAAGATGATCGGGATTACATAAAGACATTGAAAAAAATGATACATTTCAGTTTTTGAACAACCATTACTAAAAATATTCAAGAGATCACTAAGGAAGAATGTTCACGTGTTATTAATAAAATTTCCCGTCGGATTTAACAGTGCCTTCAATAGAACGAAAAACATCAGTAGCAAATACTTTAGGACTTCTCTTGACATTTTAGGTTAATGTTTGAGACTAGATGGTTGCAATTCTTAAATCTTTAAGTTCCAATACATGTAATTGCCATTACTCTATCATTTGTAGTCCTTGATTTGTGCTTGATCATTTTGTTTTCAAATGGTAAAAGAGCTTGTATATGAAGACAGGGGCAAAACTAAGCATCTATCATTGCCTTGAGAGGTTGTACAAAAGAAATATCATTTAGTATATATCTAACCAATTTCTCCGTTACAGGCAGGAAACGACACAAGGTCAATTCCTTATTGAAATACAACTGTTTTGAATTCAATGTTTTCCTTCTCCTAGACTGGTTGTTATACCAAGTGCAGAGATTCCAGACTGCTCTACTACATACCGATTCCTGGAGAAATGAAACACAACAAAACTTAGCCCAGGATTTGAACTCGCGTCGCTAATTCTAATTTTGAAGACAATAATCGTTACTCTAAGCCTGCTTCCAGGGTGAATTATTTGTTATAACACTCCGATGATCTAATAGGCTATGAGAAAATTGATGTAATTTCAAAATTAAGCTCGAGTTTCCGAGGAACTGGAATATGGTTTCTACTATTAAGATTAGCTGCTAGTCCATAATCATCTTTTTTCCGTCTCAAGTTCATTCGGTTTCATAGTAGCACTTTTTATCGGCATTGTTATGACTATTACTGACACTTCTTATGGTGATCAAAAGCATAATAATCCGTGGTTTTATGGAAATAAATAATTGGAAAAGGTTTATCTCTCTATGTATTGGTTTTCTTGTGGGCCTCCGTAGAAAAAATATCGTCTAACGAAAAACCACCAATCCACACTCACTCATTCACGCACGCACGCACACGCACGCGCGCTCGCACACACACACACACACACACACACACACACACACACACACACACACACACACAGAGAAAAGAAAGCAAAAAAAAAAAAGAAAACAAAGTCGAAAAAATCTTATTTAGATGCAATTAAATGTGAACTTAATAAATGTATGAAAACAAAACAGCTGCATTATTTCTTTTGAAACATTCAGTATGAAGATATTTAAAGTTATGAATTTCACGAGCAACTTTTGCAATTTGGTTTGTAGTAGAGATATTCAAAATAAAAATTTTCATTTTATTTCTTTGTCATGACACCGAAAAGACTCAGATACATTACAACTGTTGATAAATGACTCTTTGAGATTTGAAAATGTCTTTTTTGTTGCTGATGCAACATTGCTAATAAACGGATTTGCCAGAATATAAAGACAAAAAGAAATATTAGTAGATTACTTGTAATTTCAGAATCAATAGATCTTGTCTTTAAGATAAACTTCCGATTAAATTCTTAAATCAACCTTTTCATATGTACGGAATCATCCACTAAGAACACATAGTATTCGGTATCAAGGAATAAGAAATTATTTTGGTTCATATGTCCTCATAATCTTTTATAATAAAAGAAAAAATCTTCCAAACCAAGCACTGTAAATTCATTAGGTCTGCTAAAATATTATACAATAAAAAAAGATGCCATTAGGTAATATTTATGACCAAACTCGACTCATTTACCAGAAACAAAATTGCAACACCGAAAATAAAATTACAGAAAATATAGAAGTGATGTATTTATTTTTGGACTGCTCATATATGCTGTAGTATTTACTGATAACTGATACTTAGTAGTATTCGTTTAGTTCATTTCATATTCAACTAGAAGCAATAAAATCTTGGTATTTTAAATTGAAATTTCATAAAAACAAAACTTTCAGAGCTCTTTTTAATATACCCTGAACCCTTCCTAAAATGGACAAAAAGTAAATTTATGAGGATTTCTAAGGCCTTTCACCTGAAAGATGACAATATATCTGAAGAAAATAAAGAAAAAGACTCGTTGGTATTGCAACTCAAAGAATATACCGAAAAGAGCAACGAAATACTATTTCCAGCAGTTTGTAACATGAAATTGAAATAACTTAAGAACAAATAGAGAAACAAGAATAGAAAATTTAGAAAACAAAAATGAGAATAAAAACAAATGTATTGATACTTCAAGTGAGAAAGGAAATTACACAAGACTTAAACATGGCTAAGAAAAAGAAATTCTGAAGAGGAAACCCAGAGGTCTTTTAATAGCAACACATTATATTGACATTGGAACGAATTACGTCAAACAAAAAGATGATTATGCGCAAATGAATAACCCATATAGGTTATGTTGCGATCGAGTTGCAGAAGATATAATGATAAGAATAGGAAAACAACGTGAAATGTTGCACGGGGAAGATGTATAGAAAAATGCCAAGTTGAATACGAAGGTTAAAGTATTACCCATAACTGTTGAATTACCAGGAACTAAGTCAGTCATATTAGAATTCAGATGATTGAGTAAAATTTGAGATCGTCTATAGCACGCCAGTACTGTGGATTTCAAGGAAGTTCCAGTAGATTTAAGGACATTCAGTTTTAAACAATATACACTATCTGCCATGAACTTGCAAATATTTTTATTCAATGCTGAATAAATATTAGTACCGTTATAACTATCTAACAACATTCTTCTTACGATTTAGCGTGTGTCGAGCAAAGGGGACGAAAAATAAAAAAAAAATAGTCTGAGCAATGTGAAATCTGATCTTCGTTGCTCGAAACATTTACATCCACAAACAAATCCGCTTGTGAATTGCTTTCTAAGCACATCAGCTCTCCCCGTGATCCCTTCACAACTATAATTGTCCTAGCCAACTGCTATCTATCATGTTATCTCATTTGCACCTAAATACTGCTGTAATATTGTAATTATAATAATTACTTTGATTTTTTAATTCCATGAAATTTAACTATATTAAATTCATTAAATTTTCACAACCAATTCAGCAAAATTTTCTATCGTTTAAATAATCATTTTATATATTTTAACGCACATTGTTGTGCAATCCAAAATTAAAGAAAATCAGGACAAAAAAAAGAGGAATTACATCTACAAAAAACTTCTTCATGATGAAATTTTAAAATGTAGTCATCAATATATTAATTCCTCTATACAATTTATTCAGTTAATTTTGTTTTACATTATCACTCATAAATAGGTACAACCCGAAAAATTTTAATAAATATGTATGATCTAAATCATTTATACAATGATTTCTTATATTATACAATCAAAATGGATATTGTTTGGTACTATTTATTACCACACTCTATAGAATTGAAGCTTTATAATCAAAAATATAAATATGCCACAGCCCCAAAATTAGTACACCCATTAGATATGTAGAGACTTTTGTTCTTGGTTATAGAAGAGCTCAATGCTAAAGATTTTGGTGATAAATAACACCAAACAATATTGTTTTTGATTCTATTGTATAGTATAAAAAATAATAAAATCCGAACATTTTTGGAAGAAGAGAAAACCTTTTATAAAACATTCGTAAGGTCGTACTTATTTATGGGTTGTACCAGACAGCCAGCTAGCCAGCCAGCCACACACACACACACACACACACACATATATATGTATATATATATATACAAACTGTTGAATTTCCAACAGCTGGTTACTAATAATAGCAACATGTAAACATTTTACTTGAAGAAGTGAAATTTCCTTAAATAACTAAATAAAAATTCATGAGAAGATCCAACAGTCAAATGTTACAACAAAATTTAGATTAGAAGACAAAAGATAAAGTAGCTGTAACAGAAAGAATAATGTAAGATTATTTAGCAAACAAAAAATTTGCAGTCACTAGAGATACTAACATGGAATTCAGTTATATAGTAAAATTAAACAATGAAAGCAAATTTTACAGACTAACAAAGAGAGAAACACTATAAGAGTCGTGGATTTATTTTTTCATTAAATGTTGATTGCAGGATGTTATAAGTGAAAACATTCTTAGGGCGACGACGAGTGATTGGGTGACGAGAGATAGGTCAAGAAAGTCAGAAAACACACGTACATACACCCTCACACACACACACACATATATATATATATATATATATATATATGTGATGGATCTGACAAAATAGTTGAATAGTCAAGGAGAGTTGCATTAGCTTACACTAGGAGGCACTGACGAAAGTTAGGGAGGGAAAAAACAAATCAGTTGTTGCAGGATTCTCCTCTCGAATTGAAAAAATGCAACTTTGTGATTTTTGGGAAAAGGGCATTCCTTTTAATCCTTCTCTGACTTTACTCCTATAGGCAACAAAAATATAAAAGAGACAAATACGATTTCAATATCTATCCGATGATTATTTTTCATGTATTATCATTAATTGGGCGATTAAAAGATCCATGCATGGGTACATACGAAACGAGATTATTTTGTTTGTGACTGGAGTGAAAGGCGTGATCAAGGAGTGCCGAAAGCCGAAGTTCCACTAAGCGTCACAAGGTCCGAAGACAACAGTGGAACCTTTCCAGATGTCAAATGTTATCTGAGAGACCGTATATATATATATATATATATATATATATATATATATAAGGCCTCCAAATCGATGATAAGATAAAAGAGATAAGCGATTTAGGACCATAAGAAGACGGACAAGATCAAGAACGCAATGGGATCGCATGGTGGCCATCATTGGGAAAAGACATCTGACAACTTGGCCAATAGAGGGAAGAAGAAATTATCAATCTTTGGTCCAAATTTTGTCAACGTTTTTTTTAATTATTTATTCGGTTTTTTTGGAAGCGTTAAAGAAACATGTAAAACGGTGTAGCCAGTTTGTTGACCTGCGCTATGAATTATAAACAATGCAATCACAATTTCTTTGTTTACCATTTTTAGTCTGTATATTTTTCAAGGAAAATACACTTGAATTATATACAAGCCGTTAGTGCGGAAATGTACCATTTTAAATATCGACAAAATACACAGATGCTACTTTCTGATTCAAGGCATTTTGACAGAAACATTTAGTTTTCGTTTCGCTTTTCTTCACGTAAATCTTATTTCATTCTGCCAATAGATATTTCACAAACTTCGATCCTTTTGTTCTTCAGTTGTTTTGTCCCACATTTCCTATTTTCAATGCGTATTGCTTTGATTTTTCTATCTTGACGATTGATGTATCTCGTGAACAACCAGTAATCTTTCGGTTTTTTTAATCTCACCATTTCTTTAATATTTTCGCTAAATTTTAGACACGAAGAACGGAGAAGAACCAAAGTTTTTCGTCGCACTTCATAGAATTGCTTTCTTCAATGCTTTTTACGATCTTTTCCATTGTATCAATTTACGGTTCTTTTGTTGGAGCCTTATTTTAATTTGGTATCCCTATTGCTTGTTAAAGTCTGCAAGAACTGTCTCTTAATTGTAGATAGATTTACGTATTTAGGTTTCTGAACGTGTTTGCAAATGACAAGATTATTACGTCAGTTTTACCTCAACATTAAGCTATTCTGTATATTTTCCTTTGCACTGCCGAACAAACATTCCCGTATTAATTCAATTTAATCTCGTTTATTCAAAATATATTTTATGAATGTTACCTTATTTGTTGATTTACTGTTTAACACAAACCAAAACTAACATCGTCTTAGTGCGCAAATTCCATATTTTTCCCAGGGTTAGTATGCTAGTATTAAAATAGTATCATAAATAGTATACAACAATGGAAATACATTTGTATATGTAGAAATATTTATTTGTCCTAATTCACGAAATTTGAAAGCGTTCTCTGAGAAGCATATATTGAAAAATTGTTTGGCGCTTAATCTTATCAGATTTTATACGGGCCCATTGTTTAGTTTCAAAAGTAGAAGTAAAAATAAATAAATAAATAAATAAATAAAAGTCTGACATTTTAATGATTAACAAATGTAAATGTGAACATCAGGAGTAAATAACTACAAGCCCGATGCACAGCTGACGGAAGTTGCATGTGATTGAAAACAACGATCTTTAAAAGCCTCAGTGTAAAAGCATGCAGGTAATTTGCTGCAGTACCGTTGACTACGGTTGTCTGCTTGGAATTCGACAATTTTGGCCGACAGCAACGAAAGGGTTTAATACCCGGTCTACATAGGGAGATTAAATGAACAGAATTAGCATCACGAGATGTTGGGCCTATATTTAGCGATAAGAGGTCATTTATCTAGCCAGTAGGAGTTGTAAAATATACGGTCAGTTGATTCGCTAAGTAAATGGGTTTCGAAAGTTTGGGGCTGATATTTTCGATTTCGTTTTTAGCAAAGTTAATGAGTATCCTGAAATAGAAAAAACACTTTAAATCACCTTTGCCGTGTATAGGAAAGAGAGAACACACACACACACACACACACACACACACACACACACACACACATACACATATATATATATATATATATGAAGGTAAGCAGGTATAAAAATAGATAACGTAAGACAATCAATTAACACACGAAAACACAAAAAATCAAATAAAAAAATGTATGATGAAATAGATCAAAGTGTAAAAAACAATTCACTAATTTTTAATGGCTTGTTTTGATTGACGGCTAGTTGCTTTTTTTCACTCGATTTAAAAGTTCTTTCCAGTGTAATTTTTAATTGTCAGTCCTTACTCTAATCATACTTTTATTTAGTATACTATTCAACAGCTCCAGTAATAAGCATGGTCTTATATAGATTAATAATAATAATAATAATAATAATAATAATAATAATAATAATAATAATTCCCAAATATTGGTAAAAGGAGTGGAAGAATTGGAAATAAGAACACGAGTGGAGATCATCCAAACGATAGCATTATTAAGATCGACTGAAAAAGGAAAGAGCCCTGTGGAGACTTGGGGAGACTTACTGTCACTCAATCTCCAATAAAAGAAGGGCAGCTGTTGCTTGCGTGAAAAAATCTCTAAGGAATAAAAGAAATAAGGAAGTAAATGGAAAGGATTAGGTAGTCTCTCTGTTAAGATACTCTGAACTCTTTCTAAACGAGACAAGGATAAATTGAGAGAACTGATAACGTTGAATATAACCTTACAGGCGAAAGATGATGATGACAGACTGTAAAAGGAAAGGAGCTCACTAATATATGTTGAACAGGTTACCCCGGACCTTGATGAAAGATAAGCATCCAATAATCGCAAAAAATGAACGAAAAGATAGGCAGAAAAACTGCATTTACTAAATCGAGGAAGCAAAAGTCTACAGAAAAAGAACTACAAGGACACTTCAGAAGACAGACTAAAAACGATATGAAGAGAACGACTTTGGACCTGGGAATGGAATCATTATTTATAGCAGGCTAAAATAAAGTAATAAAAACAGTGTCAACTCTAAAATGGATGCCCTATCCAAGCAAATAGCAAGTTTAGATGAAAGAGAGAGAGAGAGAGAGAGAGAGAGAGAGAGAGAGAGAGAGTCGAAACAATAAACTATATAAGTGAATGGAGCAAACAAGAGCTGAGAGTTCTTGGTGTGAAAGTTGATCCATTGTGTAAATGACTAAAATTTGATCACATTGACAAAAGTTAAATGCATAAACTAGAAAGACCCACAATATTCTCATATATCTTGAGTTAAATCCCAGTCTAAAGATCAGTTTTAATAAGCAAGTCAGCGGATCAAAGTTTAAACTAATGAACCTGAGAATCTAAAGACATATCTGGACCTTACCAGAGAGTAAAAAACGTTGTAGAATATGGAGGTGATAGTAATACCAATCATAGAGCACTTGGAACAATTTTCGATCACAAAAAATATACGACGGGAACTAGAAATCTGCGGAACTATAAGCATGGTCTTTTTCTTTTCGGTTTTTATCACGAATTTTCAGGTTTTGACCGAAAGAACACGAACAATGTTAAAAAGCAAAATATATCGTTGAGCACCCTATTAAATAAGCTTTAACACTGAAGAAGCAAAGAAAAAAAAAGGTCAGATTTCGAACTGAACCATCATCTTTTGATAAGAATAGTTGTCAGAAGAGTTATCGACCCTTAGAAGGGTAATTTTTCACAAACCTTTACAAAAATTAAATGTTGATAATGCCATTTAATTATTTTTTTATTAATCATAATATAAATTCTAAGAATAGAAAGTGAATCGATATCGTACTAACGGCTATCGTCATCGACATTCAGTTGAAAAGTTTTGTTTTTTAAATACAAGTAACAAAAAAACGATCAAAATCGATTCAATATTAGTTTCTCTCTATATATTACTTTCTCTCGGTCAGATGTCTCTTTCCCTCACACACACACACACACACACACACACACACATATATATATATATATATATATATATGTGTATATATATATATATATATATATATATATATATATATATATATATATATATTATGTTGTCTTTGTTTTTTGATTTTTTTCTCCTGATAGTGATCGGACAAAAATCTAGTTAACTAATTCGTACACTTCTTTTACTGTAATATGTTATTTTATTCGTTTTTATCCATTTACACGTTGTGGAGCAATGTGATATTCGTTCATTCTCTAATTGAATTGGCTTTCATTAATCCGTTTTTAACATCTCTTTGTCTGTTCAATGTCCATCTTTCAAAAAGCACTACAATTTCATTATCTTTTGCCTCGTTATATCATTAACGCTTGCTCTATAAGCCGACTAGACACTATTCCATTGCCATAATCAGTATTTTCAGCCTGAACATCATCAGATGACCCTGCAGTAACAAAATAATGACTTTTGTAGAATATTGGGACTGCAAAGGAAATTAGGTTCTGAAATATATTTCCTAATGGTAAACTATTCGTGGGTGGTTCGAATGTTTTGCTCTATTGTATTATGTGATAGTTTGTTGTACGTCTATGAAATGACGAAAGAATTTAAAGCTTTAGAGAGTATCCGATACAGTTAGTAGTATTGTGGTACTTGGTGCGCTGATATGGAATGCATTGCTTCATTTTGTGTGTTAATTTAAAGCTACACAAATGAACGTGCAACGTTGTCTAATTTGGGGACTTATGCTTTTCGAGTTGTTACTGGGTCATAGCACCGCGTATGTAACCAAAATCATTTGTTGTGAGAAATGTGAAGGCGTTGTTTATCCCAATAGAGAAACTAGATGATTCAAGAATTTCTCTCTCAGGTTGTAAGAAGCTTGATGATAAAGCAAGAACAATTAGGCATAAAACTTTGGATTCATAACCGTGCTCCATGTCATCGCCGTAAATCCGGCATTGGTGTCCGGAGTATCAGGAGATCTGTATTGTTTGTCCCCCTTCAAGACCTTTTGGCAATGCCTCAGGAATTGCCTAATTGATCCTCACGTTACTAGAATAAGGCTAAACTTTTGACTGTCTCACCCAAGTATCAAAATTTGATTTAAGAAAAATTATGTTTTTGAAATATACGTCACCTTAACGATATTTGACTCGAAATTACGGCCGTATAATTTTTCTCTCAATAATCTGTAATCAATAGGATATCGGCGTGAATGAAAAGAGGATTCTTCCCAATGGTAATACTTATTTCCTGCAGACCTTTTTTATTAATCTAGTTAACATCATATAGACAAAGGCTATCAAAATGACTACATTTTTGTTATAACGACGTGACATTACAACTCAGTCCTTTCCATTGTCTTTCTGTATACATGCATCAAAATCAAATATATGTATCAATCACTTGCATACATCTGTCGGAGATATGGTCGTTTGAAATGGATATGCCGATGAAAATTCAAAGTCTTGACGAAGCTGTTTACATTTCACATAGCATTAATACCCTTTGGAAATGTATGTGTTCTACTATTCTCCCCACCCCCACCAATGGGCAAAATAGTACTGCAGACTGGGCTCTTTTTATCCTTGATATGGCAACCGGCCAAGAAGAATAAAAAAACTCCTCTTAAAATGCGTTAGTAAATACATACATGTATGCAGTTGTATATATATAATGTACATGGCATGAATATAGTATCGCCCATAAATAAGTACACAACTGATAATTTTTTTAGGAAAAGTTACTTTTCTTCAGAACAAAAATTCTGGAACTAATCTAACTAAAGATATGTATATATAACGGTACAAAAATAAATGTATCACTAATATTTTGTATATGCAAATTCGATTTTGGTTAAAGAGATATTTCAATACACGTTTTTTACAGGTTTCTAATCTTGTAGAATTTGGTTATAAGCGATACTTAATAATACCCGCTATGTATAATGTTTCACGAGAAATAATAAACCATTCGAAAGAGGCGTGAATGAAGCCTTTAGAAGGAAGTATTACTTTCCCCCTGGTTTAGAAATAGATATAATCGAACAAACCTGGTAAAAGACTCAAAATGAAAAAAACCTTTAGGACGAATCATGACTGAACAAAAGAAAAATATGAAAAAAAAATCTGTTTGCAAGACAAATGAATCTTGACTCAGAAACATTAAAGATCAAACTTTTGGAGGGAAAATTTGAAAGAAGACGTGAATAAATGAGAAGCATTAAAAACGATCCCGTTAATTTTAGGGACAAATTTATTGAAAGGACTTCATCCTTCTTTCCATAAAGAAAAACTGAAATCAAGAGCAAAGTAATCTGAATATTTATTGCTACTTTTTGAATTTGATGTTAAATAAAAAACTGATTATTTTCCTATAAAACGTTTCTTTATAAACTTAATAAAGGATTGATATGTATAAAAAAAATCTGTGTGATATAGTAATTAGTATTGATGTTATATTTTTTCTGTATAAAAGAAGTCTTATATTTTCAGATGTTAGAGGGAGTATTTTACTGACCCCAACATTTCATGATATCAGTCTATCTTTCGAAATAATCCTTTTGTTTTACTTTTTAGGCTTCGAGATTACAATGCCAATAATCAAAACTCAGACAAATATGTCAAATATGATTTTTTAATGGAATAATATTGATTTTTATTATGCATAACGCTGCTCCCTCTATTTTTTTGAGGTCCGACATTTTCGCAGGAAAATACAAACTTTATATATATATATTCAATATATATATATATATATATACCGGACATTAGCCTAGCGGTTAGAGTGTTCGCCAATGGCCTGGGAGACCTGGGTTCAGTCCCAGGTCGAGTCATACCAAAGACTCAAAAAATGGT
>CAUZXS010004002.1:122500-146542 GCA_963585895.1 Sepioteuthis lessoniana | reverse complement strand
ATCCGTCGAATTCTTGAAGGTGTACGTGCAAAAAACCTAGAGGCGACAATAGTATTTGTCGACTTTACCAAGGCCTTTGACTCCATTCACAGAGGAAAGATGGAGCAAATTCTACTCGCCTACGGCCTACCAAAAGAAACCGTCGCAGCCATAATGATGCTCAATAGAAACACAAAAGTAAAAGTCCATTCCACGGAGGGAGATACAGACTACTGCGACATTATAGCAGGTGTACTGCAAGGAGACACTTTAGCCCCATACCTCTTTATCATCAGTATAAACTACGTGCTTAGAACATCTTTTGATAAAACCAAAGAAAACGGTTTCAAGCTAACAAAAGAAAGAAGCAGAAAGTACCCCACAAAAATAAAATTACCGACGCCGACTACGCCGATGACATAGCGCTGCAGGCAAATACACCCACCATAGCTGAATGCGCACAAAACGGAATATGTGTGCTTTAATCAAAGAGGTGACATCTCCACACTAAACGGTAGTTCTCTGAAATTAGTTGACAAGTTCACCTACCGAGGAAGCAGTGTCTCATCAACCGAGACAGACATCAACACACGACTAGTAAAGGCATGGACAGCTATCGATAGGCTATCGGTCATATGGAAGTCTGACCTGACCGATAAAATAAAACACAGTTTCTTTCAAGCAGCGGTCGTGTCGATACTGCTATATGGATGCACTACATGGACGCTAACTAAACGAATGGAGAAAAAGATTGACGGCAACTACGCAAGAATGCTGCGAGCAATATTGAACAGGTCATGGAGGCAGTACCCTACAAAGCAGCTGTTGTACGTCCACCTACCACCCATCACGAAAACTATCAAAGACGAACCAAACATGCGTGACACTGCTGGAGAAGTAGCGACGAGCTCATAAGGGATGTACTCCGAGTGCCCCCTTCACATGGACGAGCAAAGGCAGGACGACCAGCTCGAACCTACATACAGCAGCTCTGTGCCGATACAAGATGTAATCCTGAAGACCTGCCGGAAGCAATGGATGATAGGGGAGGGTGGCGAGAGAGGGTCAGGTATATCCGTGTTGATTGTGCGACGTGATGATGATGATGATGATTTGTGTGTGTGTGGGGGGGGTGGATGTGTGGATGTGTGAATGTGTATATCGATTTGAAGAGAACCATAAGTAATGAAAGTTAAAAAAAAGATCCGTGAAAGATGGACGAAGGAAGTTGGCCACTGTAGTCGAGGGTGACCCGAAGGCTCGTTTTCAATTGCTATTGAGGTATTAGGGAGGGCGCTACCCCTTTCCCTGGATTGCTCCACTTTACCCTTGATCCATACCTTATAATGCTGAGTGTTAAGCAAGGACAGATCAAGTACCATTTTTTGAAACTTTGGTATGAATCGACCTGGGATTGAACCCCAGTTTCCCGGACCATGGAGAACACTCTTACCATTATACCAATGGGCCGGTAATAGATGGACTAATAAGTATGAATAGAACGATATATATATATATATATATATATATATATATATATATATATATATATATATATATATATATATATATATATATATATATATATATATATATATATATATGTGTGTGTGTGTGTGTGTATGTGTGTGTGTGTGTGTGTATATTCAGTTGCAATTTACGTAGGCCATATATATATATATGGCCTACGTAAATTGCAACTGAATATATATATATATATATATATATATATATATATATATATATATATATATATATATATATATATATATATTGTACAAGACCACGGTAAAATAAATAGCAAAATAGGGTATATAGTTTTTATTACGATTAAAACAGATTAAAATCTTCGGCGCCTTTCGATCAACACTTCTTCAAAAATCAATTGTCGGTATTTACTAATGAAGAATAGAAGGTTTTTAAAAGAAAAGTACTTTAAATTAAGAGACAAGAAAAAAAAAAAAAGAAAAATTCATTGTACTCCATATCAAGAAAATGACTCCCCGAATATTTCTAATTGGTGTCTAAACTCCCTCTGTCTAAACAGATTCGGATGTTGTGTATTAATCACAACAGCTTTCAAGATGTTAAGGTGGTGCTTAACCTGAACTCTATGCAGGATAGAAAAGAATTCTTTTGAATAATTGACTCAGAATACATTTACATTCAACAAGTGCTCTCCAATGGTTGACTCGTGTCTGGAAAACCCGGATAATGCTATTGGTGCATGTCTATAAACAGAACCTGTGACATGTTGGGCAATCCTCACTTCAAATCGATACATACGAAGTTCGTTTTATTTGCGCTCACATAGAGACCAATGCCTTTTGCTGCTTGCTCCAGACTATGCGTCAGTAATTCAGCTTCGGCAGATATATTTGCGAGAATGTTTCCAAGATAATCTGCGTAGTTTGCATATGTCCTAGTTTCTGCAAGATATGGTCTGCTTTTCGTCTTTTTTTATAATGTGATCTTTTATTTGATCTATTGATATCCGCAGCACATAATCTAGGCAGATTATATATATATATATATATATATATATATATATATATATATATATATATTGTGTGTGTGTGTGTGTGTGTGTCTGAGTGTGTGTGTGTGTGTAATCATCATGCCATATGATATATATTATTTGTAATCTATATGCTTATATAGTTGTGTGTATGCCTCTGTGCGTGTGTGTGTGTGTGGATATATGTCATGTCACGTACCAGATATTCAATTTAGGTCGTCAAACTGACAGTTGTACAAGACGTTTGTGATGGCTGTAATTTAACAGTTTTTAAGTTTTAATGATTTTTTCAATGGTTGCCTTGTATTTTGAATATATATATATATATATATATATATATATATATATATATATATATATATATATATATTAGGTTTTGATAATCTTTTTAATCATTGCCCAATATTTTTGTGATATATATTTTTACGATGAAATAGATATGAGCAGAATGAGACGAAGTGAATTTATATACATAATACACACACACACACACACACACACACACACGTGTGTACTTGCCTATGTATTTACGAACCTCTCCACACGATCAGGATAACATCAATATTTTAGCGAAGTTAAGCAGGTTTAAATTCAGTTTTTCTTCTCCTAGACCGATTGCCAAACCAAGCTCAAAGAGCCGCGTCTGACCGATAAGTTATCTATAGCTGGCAAAAGAATTGTTGGATTCATATCTTTCCCAAGTGTATTAGCCAACGTCTCTCTATATAACCACACAAGAATAAATATACAGATGTATGTATATACTTAATTACTTTATAATTTAATGTCTAGAGTTTCAAGTTGTTAAAGTTTCTACATCAGATGAAGGAATCATTTTCCGTTCCTGTAATCTGACTCTACATGGCTTCTTTTATTCTTGTTTTTTTTTTTTTTTTTTTTTTGCATTTGTATTGATTTCAATTTGACACCTTTCAAATATTTTTTCTAAATGGGGAATTAAGATTGCCAAACAATGGATCTTTATTCCGTCAGGTAATCGAAGTGTCTAGTGACTTTTCGATTTTCTTTTACTGTCACGGACAAATCTGTGATGGAACGATGAAACTGAAGGCATTTTGGTGTCCCACCAAAAACTAAGTTCAACGCATGTATTTCTTTTTTGGAGTGCAAATAGCAAAGGGCAAAAATCTCTTCCAATTTAATTTTAGACACTTTCCCTTGTGCTTTTCATTTACAGATTCTGTCGATAAAAGACAATTGGAACACATTTATATGTGTGTGTTTCTCTGTGTGTATGTTTGTTGGGGTGGGTGGTTATAGGTGTGAGGATGGGGGAGGGTATGTGTGTGTGTATGTGGTTTGCTTTGGTTTCTTTGTTTAAGGACATATCAACCTTCATGGGTTATTTAATACCAAAGCCATCTTTGTAGGAGAACAGCAGTGGTACTATTTAATCCATAGCTTAAGGGATAAAGGAGTTCATGCCTTTCCGAATGATATTATTCCGAAAATGAACTTAATAGCGTGACTGGAGTTCGAACTTATTTACTAGGGTGTAGCAGTCCTGTACATTAACTACTTTGTCCCAGCGCCTCACTCTTGGGTGTATGTGTATGTGTGTGTGTGTGTGTGTGTGTGTGTGAAGTAGACGGGCGTGAATAAAGAGGTGCATGAATGTGAGTGCATGTGTGTGTGTGCGTGTGTGTGTGTGTCAGAGGATGTACACAGAGAAAAAGAGATGCGGATATATAGAGAGAGATAGAGGGAGAGATAGAGAGAGAGAGAGAGAATCTATCTATCTGTTCTATCTATCTACACACATGCCCACACACACAGATACGTACACACGTACACACACATATGTATGTATGTATGTATGTATGTCTATGTCACTGACTACATGATACTGATATTAAAAATTCACACACATTTATATACGTATATATGTACTTTTTAAAAAAACACATATACACATATACATACATGCACCCAAGCGCACAAACTATTTAAAAAGAAAGAAAAATAAAAACGAGAATTTTTTCTTTTGGTGAGAAATTTTAACTACCCCTCATGGAAATAATGTCCCCCCCCCTAAACAGAGGATCAAACTCACTTTTCAATAATAATGATCCATAAGACAAGCCTATTAATCATTGATCCATATTGAGGTGACCATATTGATTACTGCGCATTTATTTGCATGAATCGATGTCTATGTTTACAAGTATTTCCGTCAATTGGCTTCACACCTAAGTAATCCGATTTATTAAAATTTCTTTGATTGTATATGAACAGATAGATAGATAGATAGATAGATAGATAGAAATGGACTGAGATAGATAGATAGATAGATAGATACAGACTGAGATAGATAGATAGATAGATAGATAGAAAGAAACAGACTGAGATAGATAGATAGATAGATAGATAGATAGATAGATAGATAGATACAGACTGAGATAGATAGATAGATAGATAGATAGAAACAAACAGACTGAGATAGATAGATAGATAGATAGATAGATAGATAGATAGAAAGAAAGAAAGAAAGAAATGGACTGAGTGATACGTGAAAACGTTGGTTCATCTATAAGTTTTTAATTTTAAATTTGCCCAGTCGGCTGGAGCTGTAGATAGAATACACCGACTGCATGTCTGCAGAGGGGTAAGACTCCCCTAACGAGTGTGCTTGATGTAGCACTAAACAATCTGATGGCAAGGTTCCAGGAATGATGGAGCTTTAGGGAATGCTGTGTATCCTTTTATTGCCATCGCTCCCAGGTTCACTATGGCCCGGAGAAGTAGCAGCTGATAGGGTTCTATCCATGGTATCAAATAGAAGCAAACTGTATACTTATGCTAAACTGAATTGTTTGAAATGGAACTGTTTTTTGACATTGAAACTGTGTACTTATGCTAAACTGAATTGTTTGAAATAGAACTTTATATATGTATAAAAATGGATTTGACATTAAATAACCTCTAATGGTTGAAGTGCCATAAAACAAAACCAAAACCAAACCAAAATCTAACATCCCATTATTTGTTGATTTTTACTTTTTTAATGTTCAAAGTTTTTTCTGTATTTAAATTAGATATATCATCAAAGATGGATATCATGTTAAAAGTAGATATTTGTTGTGTAAAATGAATAATCACGAGGCCACGTACATGGATACATTATATATATAATTGTTGTCGGGATTATTCGGCCCGACTTAGTATGTGTTTTTTTATCAAAGAAAATGATATTTGCAAGAACTTAGTGAATTTGATGTAGTTTGTTCCGTTTTTAATTTCGAATAATTAGTGAATTTAAAAAAAAAGTTTTGATCAATTATATTTATCTTTATAGATTTCTCTAAAAATTGGTGCAGTCTAAAATGATTCTAAACTTATGAAAATATAAAATAATATCGCTTTACGGAAACTGTTTTTATTTCTTCTTAATTTGAGATTTAATAAAAACACCCATTGAATATGATATCGTACTGACTTGATTCGATAATATTCTGGAAGGTCAATAGGTGAATATTGAGTATCATGATAGCTAATTTGTCCTGCAACATAGATAAATGAACATAGTCGATGGCTACAAGAAAGGTGATGAATATACAGCTCTTTCTAATCATTTTAGTGTTCCTAGGTGGACAATTCGGAGCATTATCAAGAAGTAGAAGAATACCAATTGAGTTGATAATAAGGCCTGACAGAAAACAGTTAGCTAAGAGAATAGAAAGCAAAATTGTTAGAGATATCTCGAAGAATCTTCACTTAGATGATTTCGAGCAGGTCTTCGAGTTTGCTGTCCCTGGAAAAATCCATTGTTTAAAATTTTTTAAAATGTAGCATCAGCATTGATGATTGTATGAATGCATTAATTCAGAAACTCAAAGAATATATGTTCAAGAATAACAAGGGCTTGATTACAGCAACTAATAGCAGCAATAGTATATAGGGAAATATAAACGGGCAACACACACAAAAAAAAAGCAACTACATATATATATATACTTTGAGAACCAAACTGAATGAATTTCACATGAGGTTACTATGACATGATGACGAAGAGGGAACTTAAAAAGGGAAACTGAATCTTTTTTAATAAATAATAGCATAGCGACTAATCAAATTAAAGCAAAAATTGATAATACTAAAGAAAATAGCAAGACTATATGGTGATAGAGATGAAACAATTACATAAGTGAATAAAGTACTCTAGTAAAAAATGAATAGAAAGAGCAGCATTAAAAGTGAGAGAAGATAATACACAGAGAATTATTCAGGAAACTGAAATGTAACCATTTTAACAAATGGTATAGGCACAAACCAGAATCTGTCCTAAAAATGAGACTCCTTAAATTCTCTGAGACTTTCAGATACCAACGAGTTAACCAATTCCGACCAAAAAAAACATGATCTAGTTTTAATCAATAAGAAAAAAACTTGTCATTTAGCAGATTTTGCTTTTCCATCAGATCTCACAGTGAAAGTGAAAGTGAAAGTGAAAGGCTGAAAAAATATCGGAATTTTGCTGGATAGCTAAAAAAGTTATGGAACAGGAAGCTGGCGGTGATATTAATCGTATCTGAAGCGCTTAGAACGGTCTCCAATGACCTTTTAAAAGAGTTTTGGGGAATCGGGGAACGGAGGAGGCGACATCTCCACACTAAATGGCGGTTATCTGAAACTAGTTGACAATTTCATCGACCTCGGAAGCAGCATCTTATCTACGGAAAATTATATCCGTACGCCACTAGTGACGGCATGGACAGTAATCGATAGGCTATCAGTCATATGGAAGTCAGACCTATCCGATAAAATAAAACGCAACTTTTTCCAAGCTGCGGTCATGTCCATACTACTGTATGGATGCACTACATGGACGCTGACTAAGCGTATAGAGAAAAAGCTTGATGGCAATTGCACAAGGATGCTACGAGTTATATTAAACAAATCCTGGAAGTAACATCCCACAAAACAGCAGCTGTACGGCCACCTACCACCCATCTTGAAGACCATCCAAATTTGACAAACAAGACATACGGGACGTTACTGGAGGAGTAAGGACGAACTCATATGTGACTTTCTCCTATAAACCCCTTCACACAGGCGCGCAAGGGTAGGACGACCAGCCAGAACCTTATCTACCGCAGCTGCCTGGATGACCTGACAGAAGCAATGAATGACAGAGATGGATGGCAAGAGAGAGTTAGGGAAATCCGTGGTAGCAGCGCGACATAATGATGAAGATTATATTGTTCCAAGTAATTATTCCTACATAACAATAGTCATACCGGCTCATTGGCCGAGTAGGTAGAGTGTTCGCAAATGGTCCGGGAGACCTGGGTTCAATTCCAGGTCGAGTCATACCAAAGACTTTAAAAATCGTACTTGATACCTCTTTGCTTAACACTCAGTATTATAAGGTATGTATCAAGGGTAAAGTGGAGCAATCCAGGGGAACGAGTAGCGCCCTCCGCTACATCTCGGTGTAGTAGCTAATGAAAAGGGAGCTTTCTGGTTGCCCTCGACTAAGGTCGCCAATTTTACTTTTTCTTATTTACACACAGTTATATGGTTTCAAGTAACTAATAGTTATTCTTAGTAAACAATTATAGTTTCTCGTAACTATTCTTAATACAAATAATTTGCAGATAGTTGTATATGATCCATTGCAGGGATCCTAACAGGTACTATCACTTTAGGTCTAATTGGAACTGGGAGTAATGGTGATGAAAAGTGCCTTTACACTCCCCAAAAACCCCGTTGGATACATTCGCATATAAACTTCATGCACTAAATGTTACAAATGTTACAACTGCTTTAAGATAGATGTATAACTTTGTTTCAGAAATTTTAAGATAAATTTACAAGGCCAATAACTAAACTTCCAAGGCCAATAATTAAATCTCCAAGGCCAATAATTAAACTTTCAAGGCCAATAAATAAATTTCCAAGGACAATTAATAAATTTCCAAGGCTCGGAAACCATTGCCCGACTCTAGACTAAAGAATTCTTGTTCTATCATAAAAAGATGGAACAAATCCTATTAGCATACGGCATACCAAAGGAAACCGAAGCAGCAATAACGATTCTCAACAAAAACACCAAAGTGAAAGTACGTTCACCGGATAGAGACACAGAATATTTCGATATTGTAGCAGGAGTACTACAAGGGGACACGCTAGCCCCATACCTCTTTATCATCTATCGAGACTACGTGCTTAGAACATCAATTGATAAAATCAGAGAAAACGGCTTCGAGCTGACAAAGAAAAGAAGCAGAAGGTACCCAGCAAAAACAATTACAGACGCCGACTACGCCGATGACATAACGATACTGGCAAATACACCCAACCAAGCCGAAACACTACTGCATAGTTTGGAACGAGCAGCCGCAGGCATTGACCACCACGTCAATGCATACAAAACTGAATATATGTGCTTAATCAGACAGGCGACATTTCCACACTAGAGGGAACCTCTCAGAAACTGGTGGACAGATTCACCTAGCTAGGAAGCAGTGTCTCATCAACCGAAAAAGACATCGACACACGGCTAACGAAGGTATGGACAGCTATCAATAGGCTATCGATCATATGGAAATCAGACCTGATCGATAAAATGAAACGCAGTTTCTTCTAGACAGCGATCGTGTCGATACTGCTGTATGGATGCACCACTCGGACGCTAACAAAACAGCTGGAGAAGAAGCTAGACGGCAATTACACAAGACTGTTGCGAGCAATATTGAACAAGTCGTGGCTGCAACACCGCACAAAGCACCAACTATACGGCCACCTGCCTCCCATCACGAAAACTATCAAAAAACTAGACGAACCAGACATGCAGGACACTGCTGGAGAAGCAGGGACGAGCTCATAAGTGATGTACTCCTATGGACCCCCACATATGGCTGAGCAAAAGCAGGACGACCAGCGCGAACATAGATACAGCAGCTATGTGAGGATACGGGATGTAGCCCTGAAGACCTGCTGGAGGCGATGAACGATAGGGAGAAGTGGCGAGGGAGTGTCAGGGATATCCATGCTAGCGGCACGACATGATATATATATATATATATATATATATATATATATATATATTTGTGTGTGTGTGTGTGTAAACTGGATCTGGCATTAAATAACCCACAAGCGTTAAATGCTATAGAATACAACCAACCAAAACAAAACAAAAAATATAAAAATGAGCGTACAATGAATGTGATTCCCAAGCCTCTAAGCATAAATAACCTCAGACGGGTTGACGTGCCGTTAAAATTAATCAATCTCTCCATAGACAAAGCTTAAGTGAATCCTTATCGACGCAATTCAAACCTTGATTGGGAAGAGAACAAAATGTGTTTCTGAGTGAAATCACCTGGAGGTTGCAAGTTCAATCCCAACAACAGGTAGGAATGACAAAGATACTATAACTTCTTGTATCCGGTCATGGTTAACAGAATTGGAACAGTCTATCCCTGTGCTTCAAATAATGGGTTCAGTTCGAGATTCTGTTTGAACTCCTGAGTACGAAACACTTGAAGAAGACCGGGGGACATATCGGACAAAACGTTGCGATTATAACAATAATGATGAAGACAATAGTCCGAATATTATAAGTAATAATATTTTTTTCTATAAATTACTTTCAGCTGATTTCGATAATTTTAGAGTGAAACTTTAATTGGAAAAGTGAACCTAAGATGTACGTATTAAGTCATGTTTCGTGGTCACGTAATTCTATTATTGCCCAAATCCGCAATAGATTTTTTTATTATCTGACTCTTTTAGAATTTACTAATCTTCGCTAAGTGTGGGCTACAGACCTTAGGTCGTTTATGGGACCGCCTTTTGCTAAATGGTCACCCATCTATGTACTAAACAAGCTCATCATTACTTAACTGCGGTGATCAAGAGAGAATCGGTGCTTTAAGTGTGGCGTCATTTATTACAAAGCTTTGCTTAATCTGGCAAACAGACCTCAGGTTGTTTATGGTACATAACGTTACTAAGTGGCTATCCCTCTAAATACCCCATGGCGTAGTGGCTTAAGTCTTTGACTGCGATAGTGTAGGGAACGAGTTCGGACTTCAGTCACGCTATTATGTTCACTTTCGGAATAATAATACTTGCGAAAGATATGAAACCCCTTATCCCCCCCCCAGCTATGGGTTTAATTGTACCACTAATGTTTTTCTTTAGGAAGGGCTTTGGCATTAACCCACGAAAGTTGATATGCCATTAAACAAAAACAAATCAAACCATCTAACTACTGAACACACAGATCGCCGTTCAACTTCAGTGATCGATTGAGAAATATTTTAAGTATGACTTGATCGTGAATCAACTTTTAAAAATTGCTGCAGAATATTTTTGTATTTGGTTGTGCAGCATAGGTCACAACTATGGCATTTTCAGTGAGAAACGAACTCACTTCCTTACAGTGTACTGACGATCCGAAACCTAAGTTGGCCTGTTTTCTGGCTAAGACAGTTACAAATTTCTACTCATTGATAAAATGCTATTCGGTTCGGTTTTTTTTTATTGGCATATCAACCATTGAGGGTTATTTAATGCCAAAGAAATCCTTGTATAAGAGTAGAGGCACTATTTAACCTACAACTGGAGATAAAAAGTAAAGTTTCAAGCTGAGTTAAAAGCGAAATTTTCCATACCAATTTTCAAAGCCAGCAAGACCTTCTTCCTGAACTAGTGATGCAACACAATCTTTCTTTGTAATCAATAATCAATATTTGAAAATCCTGTTTTTAAAAACCTGAGCTTGAGTACCGACCGGCGTCAAATATAAAACTCCTCCTCCAGCCACTCAACCGATAACCTCATGACTATTGCTGTCTTCTAATAATTCATTTAATTGTTTTTCCTAATGTATATCATTAGCTTCCTCATTAGTAGATAAGAAATCATTAACGTTCTGAAATTATATCTCAACTAAATCATTACTCGTATGTGTGTGTTCGGACAGAAATGTAGAACAAATATTTTTATATTATTAAATCGATATCGATTATTGATCATTCAACGATGCAAATGAGCAGATAACATGAACAGCGTTGTTTCTTTTCTTTTTTTTTTTTTCAAGTTTGAGTCATGTTGCTCTCGTTGTTGTCAAAAACGTTTCAGCAAGTTCATTCTACAGCCTTCTCCTGATATGCAATCCGTAAAACAAGAAAGTGGTCGACTAAAAACGTTTGCATAACATCAACATGACTAACTTTAATTTTTGTAAAAATATTGAATGTAAAAAGATAGCTCAAAGACATTAATTTGTTTAGGTAAAGGATATATATATATATATATATATATATATATATATATATATATATATATATATATATATATATATTACCGTTTCCATATATGTATATATATATTTCCATTTCGTATTTGATCTGATGAAGTCCCGTTCATTTTTTAGAGCATTGATTTATATTAATGCTTTTAACAGGATAGAAATAAATTTATTATCCTAATGGGACCGATTGTTGTTTTTGTAATCTATCTATATATATATATGTGTGTGTGTGTGTGTGTTAGTATAGTGTAGACTTGAAGCTTGGTAACATTAGGTTTCTTGGCAGTGCGGTCATCGGATGAGTGTTCTTAACTTAGATATGTTCCATCATTTGTACCATTCCTTTATTCATCTATGTAGCAAACAATATATATATGTATATATATATATATATATATACGAGGATCATTAAATAGGTTTCCAGACTTTTTTCGTATGGGCACTTTTATTGATAGTACACACATGAAACTCTAGTCCCCTTCGAAGTAATCTCCTCCGGCTGCAATG
The DNA here is from genome assembly GCA_963585895.1 of Sepioteuthis lessoniana. Lineage (NCBI taxonomy): Eukaryota > Metazoa > Mollusca > Cephalopoda > Myopsida > Loliginidae > Sepioteuthis > Sepioteuthis lessoniana. The sequence goes on along the minus strand of CAUZXS010004002.1, from coordinate 134,255 downwards.
CACTTGTTGTATTGTTCCAACAACTTCTAGAAGGCCCCATGGAAGTCTTCTTGTGTGAGCGTGTCAATGACATTCGTCACAGCCTCTTTCATCTCCTCAATTGTCTCATAACGACAGCCTCTAAGCTTAGGGAATAACCAAAAGTCACAGGGAGCAAGGTCTGGACAATAGGGAGGCTGAGGAACTGTCTTGATGCCCATCTTGGTCAAATAGTCTGTGAAAAGGATGGAGTTGTGGACTGGTCGATTGTCCTGGTGGAAATGCCACTGACCCGATTTGAAGAGTGCTGGCCACTTCCGACCGAATCTCTTCCTGAACTCCCTAACCCTAACCCTAACCCTTTGGCCTTGGTGTATTGACTTCCTTACTCCTCCCACACTTCTTATCATCCCTCACAGACTTCCTGTCTTCCTTGAATTTCTTATGCCACTCAAACACTGATGCTCTATTCATGCAAGATGGTCGAAAAGCAATCTGAAGCATTCCATATGTTTCTGTGGCATTTCTTCCAAGTTTAAAGCATAATTTTATTGTATATTGTTCTTCTAAAGTGTCCTCATGTCCAGATTGCATTTTTGAAATTCACCAGCAGTGACAATCAGGCTTTAGTAGGGTGTATTCCAATTCTTGTTGTAGCTGTTCATTTGAATCTGAAATCATAAAAATTGGCCTGTCATCTCATAAGATGTATAGCAATAACATACTGAATTTTCAAAAGTCTACGACAATCTTAAATGCCTGTACGAAAAAGTCTGGAAACTTATTGAAGGCAGCGCGTATGTATTCACCCAACACCTCCCTACAAGCAGGATACGACACACGCTTATTTTTTTTTCTTTTTTTGCGGAATTTGACAAATTTGAATTTAGAGGTTTCGATGTATATTTTCCTTTTTAAGTCGAGGAATTATATATTGTAAATTGAATTACCATGACCAGAAAATCCGGCAAACACTTGCGCGTGACATACGGAAACACTGGACAGCTGTTTCGACTTTATTAGGTCTCATCAGCAGTGTTTACCATAATCTCCCCCACTGAAGATCGAACTCGCTGCCACAGAATGCAGAGCCGAAACACAATACTGAACCACCGGCTCACATGGCACACAAGTCCTGCCAAATTAACTAGTCATGGGAATTGCGCGGCTAATTAAACTGAATGTGTCCTGTAAGTTACATCCGTACTCTTTACAGAGGACATGGTCACCCCCGCCATGTCTTCCCAGGAGGATTGGAAATACGTATCCGTGTAATTATTATAACCTCAAGGGCAAGGAAATAGATATACATTTTCTTTTTAAGTTGAGAATTTATATTATAAATCAAAGCAGCTGTCTAGTGTTTCCGTACGTCGCGCGCAAGTGTTTGCCGGATTTTTCTAGTCTGTAAAGAGTACGGATGTAAGTTACAAGACACATTCAGGTTAATTGGCCGCGCAATTTCCATGACTAGTTAATTTGGGATGGCCTCTGTGCGATGTGGATCGATGGCTCAGTGGTAGTGTTTCGGCTCTGCATTCTATGGTCGCTGGTTCGATCTCCAGTGGAGGAGATCATTACTGCTGATGAGACCTAATAAGGTCGAAACAGCTGTCTAGTGGTTCCGTATGTCACGTGCAAGTGTTTGCTGGATTTTCTACTCGTGGTAATTCAATTTACAATTCAGAGATTTCCTTCTCCAAAACCAGTTACCATATCAAACTTACTGAACCTAGTCTGCCCTACTATTTACCCATAGCTGGTGAGAAAATAATTGGATGCAAACCTTTCCTAATTTCTATGTGAAATGCAAACGGCCGAGTCCAGAATTTGAACTTGGGTCACTGATTTAATTTCTTACGACGATAACCATTATATCAAGAGTGCCTCCTAATATATTTTTAAAAACTATGGTGAGTCGAAAATGTGGTAATGTGAGGAACAATTCAGTAGCTCTTGAACTTTTTGTCAAGGTTTTGGAGGTGACAAACTGTGAGATATCAAGCTCGCCTGATACTCTCAACTTGGCAGATTTGTCTCGATGGCTTCGAGCACAGCCTCGATATCTTAGATTTTAGCCCTACCATACCTTGGTGATCGAGATCCTCACAACCCTCTAATTACTGTAAACAACAGCATCTTCATCTTCCACTTAACAAATAATTTCCCGTCTCGTTTGCATGGCCGGGTGCGCACTTGTAAAGCATAAGTTCCCGAATGAGACTACCTTGCATTTTCATCTGTGTGGCTTTCAAATCCTAAACGAAGAGAAGTAATGCATAACGTGTCAGCGCACCACGGTGCTACCAATCACAGCGAGTATCTTCCACGGTTTGAAGTGTTTTGGTCATGAGCTATACGGGCCATTAACTTGCACGTATCAAAATAATGCCAAACGTTTGATTAATTTTTCTAAAGTGAAAGTGAAAGTTGTGCAATCCAGCATTATCAAAATATTGAGGCAGGGTTGTTTGGCACAGCGTATTAAATGCAATTTCTATTTCCTAGTTTTTTCCTTGACTAGTAGATCAGATTGAAGATATTTATCAAGAATGACCTGATCTATTCCTTAGGTTATAAACCAATCGATTTCCAGATTGTCCTAATTTGTCACTCAAATAGGTCGGCTCAGTGTCGATCTGACAATTTTTGTGTGAATTTCTTTGACTAAGTTACCCTACACTTCAATAAGCCTTTTAAACTAAAACCCCCAAATATTTATGGATAAAGATATTTGTTTAAAAAATAAATGAATGCTCATTTTAAACTATCAAATTTGAAATCGACAATAAAAATTGTTCCCAAGAATGAATCATAATTTTGCGTATATTCCTATGTCTGAATAAAAAACCCTTGACAAAAAATGATGTTTATGGCAGTCGAGTCTTCAGAGTAAACTTGAAATGAACAAGACTTCGAGAGAGAGAGAGAGAGAGAGAGAGAGAGAGAGAGAGAGAGAGAGAGAGAGATTTGTTGCCTTCTTCACAGTTCATTGTTCTCCTAGATTAGTAAACTACTATCATGGTTAGAGAGTGCGCACTGCTTCAGGTAGAAATGGATTCATGCCTTTCTTAAGGGCATAAGCGAAGTGAACAAAGAAAGTCTAAGTCTGAACATGAACTCAACTCACAGATTCCAGTTTTCGCCCCGTTGAGCATAAATCTCCCGTAAATTTGTTCTTTAAAGATAAAAACAAAACAAACACTAGGCCGTCATGTTAGACGGTGACTAGACTAGCAAATCATTTTTTGGGAGTTAGATTCTTAATGGGTGCTCTATACTTCTGGCCTTGTGTCATATCTTGGTTAGACTAATGAGTTCGAGTCTTGTCCCAGAACTAAAGCTTAGTAAATAATTAATAGATAAAAAAAAAACGACCAAAGCTCCTGTTTTCATTTTGAATAGAAAAAAGTCTTGTCAATTTTTCTTTTATTCTATGTAATAATGTTTGTAAACTGAAATATTTTGTATAAAAGATTTTTTGGTCTCGTTGAGAGGAAAAGTAGAGAGTCAAGATTTTGTTAATATTCGACTAAGTGCAAATAAGAAAAAATGAAAGAAAACCAGTGATGACGTCATGAATGTGGCAGTTTGCTTATCGAGTCACACACACACACACTGTCAACCTGTGTCCATCGATCAAATCTCATTGTTTAATTTCGGTTCAATCTGATGTCGCTTAAGCGAACCCAAGTAGCCAATGGCTCACAATGCAAATTCTCTTCTTCAAACCAAGCCCAGCCAAAAAAAGCGTAAGACACTGAAAAAAAAAAAAAAAGAAAAAAAAGAAAAGAAAAGAAAAAAAAGCACTAAATTGTAATTGGTTGTCAACTAAATGAAATCGATACTTTTTTCTTCTTCGTCTTTATAAAACTTGATTACTTTTTATTTTATTACAGTTAAAACTTACAGAGAAAGAAATCTTCAAAAAAAAAAGAATATTTATGTAACTGACAATACAAGTAAATGGTCACACACATACACACAAATACACACAAATACACACAAATACACGCACACATACACATGCACACACACGCACGCACACATACACACACACACACACACGCATACATATATATATATATATATATATATATATATATATATATATATATATATATAAGCTAAAATAGCGTAGATACAGAGTCAACAGTATTTGGTGACTGTTGATTTCTCGTCTATGTAATCATTAGATCAAGAACATTTGGTCCGATGCTCTCATAGACAAGAAACTAACAATCATCAAGCACGGATGGCCCTGTGTCTAAACTATCTTAATTAAATATATAGACTCTATATCACTGATATTGAGTACTCTTCATTTATATATACATACACCAAACTATATATATACATAGTAAAGTTGATAATATCTGTATCTAAAATTTGCGAAGCCTTATGGACACCCAAACGACTGAAAATAGAAAGCTGAAATTTATACCGAAGACAATTTTTCAATCTATATTATTCTTATCGCATAAAGAATTTATGGCTAAGCTAAAAGATTTGACCGGCGAACAAATTATTCTGAGTTACGATTTTTTTTTCTTTGACATCTCTTCATTTGCAATTCAAACAACATCAGTTTTTTATCCCTCGACGTCATTTCATAACTGTAGAGTACAAAAAGTTCAATTTAATTTTTTAATTCTTGAATGAAAGAAAATATTTTGAGTTTCTTTTAAATTTAGTATTACATTTTGGTTTGATTATTTTAACATGTTTTATTTTCATTCATCAAATTCTTTTTTTTTATTTTTTTATATATATACACATTTTTTTCGCTACTTTCGATATGAATAAACTTAATCGTGAAAAAACCGTCCACATTATTATTTTTATCATTATTTTCTTATTAAGTAGAGGCAAACAATGGGATCCGATGAAATAAAAGATGAATTCTCTTTTTAAATGAAGATAAAAAATTGTAAGATATAAAAATAAATCGAAATGAATCGCAAATATCTGAATTTGCACATTGTTGATTATTCAGTTTTCATTGACTGGCAAAAAAGAAATAATTTTGAAAGTTACAAAACTTTTCTTTGAAATAAAATCTTTTTTTTTTTTCTTACTTAACAAATTTAAACTTTTTATCCATTTAAACAATTTTAAGCGTATAATCGTAGCCGTAGTCGAGGGCGACCGTAGTCGGGGGCGACCAGAAGGCTCCCTTTTCAATAGCTACTACACTGAGGAGTTGGGGAGGGCGCTATTCCTTTCCCTGGATTGCTCTACTTTACCCTTGATACGTACCTTATATTGCTGAGTGTTAAGCAAGGAAGTATCAAGTACCATTTTAAAAGTCTTTGGTATGACGCGTCCTGGGATTGAACACAGGTCTCCCGGACCATTGGCGAACACTCTACCTACTAGACCAATGAGCCGGTCTAATACATATATAAAAAGGAGAAATTATTGAATTAAAATAGAAAAAAAGAAACAAAAAACCCTCGGTGCATAATAAATATGCCGTCTTTTTTTTTATATTTTGTATTTATATTCTGTTTAAACTGATGAAGTTAATTAAAAAAAAACAACTTTATTTGTTAAATTGGGTTAAATATTGTGTTTGTTCTAATTACTTTCTCATAAAAAAGAATTGTACAATATAGGTGTTGATTTGTTATAAAACACAGACAACGCTGGATATCCCACTAGTAACTGACTATGTATTTCGCTATAATTATAAATAAAGAGTTCTCAATATTGGTGATAGGGCATATATATCGAAGTTATAATCTATTCATCAATTTAATATTTAATATATGTTTCATCAATGAATGAACAAAAATGAATATGATTTGAATGATGAAATAAACTAGCAATAATGATAATAACAACAAAAATATTAATAAATAAAAACTATAAAAAATACATTAAACACAAAAGTGTAAATAAATTAACAAATCGCCAAATTGATATAGCTACAAAATTAACCATGTAATATAAACTAGACCACAACACAACACTATATAAAAGAATACCCACCACGTAGGAACAACTTGGTCAGATAATCGCAGTAGCGAGAAACCGACAGTCACCAAATGCCGTAGACTTTGCATGTATGCTATCTTAACGATGAAACCATTGTTCCTGTATTTCTAAGATCTTACCCCAACTTTCAATTAAATTGTGTATTTCCTCACAAAAAACGATTCTGGTTTTTGATCGGCGCCTTTTAGTAATTATTCGATATTTTCAACTGATTAGAATTTGTCAATGAGAAAAATTAGTTTGATAATCCTCATTCTTCAGATATTGAATATCTAATTCGTCTCAGTGAACTTTTTCGTTTACATTTAACTTGAAGACGGATTAAACATATAAGCGAACTAAATGGACTTTTCTAGTCCGAGACGATCATTAGACGAGCTAATTGTTCTCAAATCTATTGAACAATTTGTTTTTTCAAGTTCAAATAAGTCGTAATAAAGACTTTTACATCATTATATAAAAACGGTGCTTTGATTATTAAGCCGAGTACAACCGGTTTGAATTCAACATTTTTCTTCTCCTAGATCGGTTGCCATACCAAGGTTAAAGAACTCAGTCTGCCCCACCACTATTTACCCATAACATGGGGTGAAAGTTTGATTCATACCTTTCCCAAGGGTATTAGCGCTATATGGAATGCGAACAATTTCGTCCAGGATTTGAATTCGGGTCACCTGGTCTATTTCCCACGACGCAACCATTACACCACGAGTGATTGTGAATGACCCAACAAGGTGTTGATATGCCGAAAAACCAACGGACAACAATCAGCAACCAAATGCACATTTCTTTATGTTTATTTAGTATAAATATTGATATGTGAATATTTTCATATTGTTCATAGTTGTATATCGATAAAAATGAACGCTTACATATATATATATATATATATATATATATATATATATATATATATATATATATATATATATATATATATGATTTTAAATCAGGTTGTTGTATACTGTATATAATAATTCCTTTTCCACCCCAACCGCTTTTTGTTTTTACAAATTGTTTTTGTCGTATGTTTTAGTTGAGCCTTTTGAAAAACAAGTTGCTTCCTTCTTCAGTAAGTGAGACTTTTATTTTATTTAATTGTGTCTTTTTTGCACGCTGTGTTTATTTAGTTATTCACCTTTTCTCTTATCGTTGTGATATTATTATTATTATTATTATTATTATTATTATTATTATTATTATTATTATTATAAAACATTTTTCTGTCGTGTTGTAAATGCTTGACAATACTTCCGTATGATTGCCTTTCACTTTCTGCATAATGTGCACAAAAATGGATATGGTTATCACTTTCTGTTTATTTCTCCCCCATTGAATGCACCTAATAGATTTCACTTAGAGATTATCTAGGCTCATTACAGGGAACAGCAGTGTGTGAGGGGGGGTATTAATCTCTAAATACGTAAGCCTAACCTAGAATATTACCTTCTTGGAATGATACACTTAGATATAGACAACGGTAATTATTTGTGTATAACGCACACTTATCTATAAGACGCATCACTAATTTTAAACTCCGAAGTTCTGAAAAAATTCTCGTGTATAATACGCACTGACTTTGTAGAATTTACAGCAGCTAAATCTTACCTAAATTTAATATTTGTTCGACTTGACCATCGGTTTGTATTGAGAAAAACTAATTATTTTTATAGTTTACATTATGTATTAAAACACTAAAATTTCACGGCATTTAGAATAAATACACGGACATGTTCGCACAAAAATGCAACACACTTTCATTGAAAAATAAATTCACATTAGGAAAAACGCAATTATTAACAAATTCCCGTGGATATTACTCTGAAACAACGTAAAACAAATTAATTTTGACTGTAGATATAATTTAATTTTGGTTATTCCGTCCAAAATATCGTAAGGCATGTGGCCAGAAAAAAATTCTATATTCCTCGTGTATAATACACTAAAACACTGCCTCTTATACACAAATAATCACAATGGTTGTAATTTTTGGCCTATAAGGTTATGTGGTTATATATATATATTGCTATAATGCGATATTCAGTTACTACGATTTAAAAACAACCAACATTTTCACTTTTGTGTGTTGTTATTAAATTACCACATCATCTTACTGAAAAACGCAAGCGGAGTTATGTGTGTGTGTGTGTGTGTGTGTGTGTGTGTGTGTCCCCCTTCAACTCCTCCTCTGTATAACTTAGTGAAGCCAACAGAATCGGGTCGTACAATTGAATATCGGATTAGTTTTTAGAAAAGTCAAGGTCACAGAAAATAGACTGTGAGATGATTCTTTAAAAGTTGCTTTTTATTTCTGTTTTAATAGAAATTTAATGTCGAACATTTTTATAAACTTTTAGCTAAGTTTTGTATTTAAAACACATTTTAGAAGACATGGTGCACGCTCTGAAATAATGGAGATTCATTGCAATAACTCCCATAGATTCTATTAACGAAATTCGTCTTATGAGAATAAAAAAAAAGGACCAACTAATCCCTTGAAAAACTGAGATCACACACACACACACACACGTCTGTCTATATTGTATTGAGTAATAAATAATTTCTACAAGTATGTAACGAGGCATTTCAAACTTTCAATATTCTGGCGATATGTCATTAAGAGATAAACCCAGACAAGGATGTTGATCAGTTCTCAATCAAGATCCTCCAAGAGAATTGGTGGAATGCAATCCGCAAAAGAATATTCGAAAATTAACAAATATTTCATTCCCCAGTCTACCGTGACTTAAAAAAGAGGAAAAGTGTGCATGAAAATTTTCCAAGATGCCTCGCACTTGTCAATGGGAAAAACGTTGTACTTCTCCTAGACAACCAAAGGCTACATTCAGTAGGAATCACGTAAGAAAAAATACTGGATTTCGGCTAGTCTATTCTACTTCACCCAACATATTCACCAGACTTTTGTATCAAGTGATTTACATTCTTCTTCATTCCGTACAATTGCATTCTCTGAAATTTCAAAAGGTTTTCTTAAGATTATGTAAAAATGTTTGAGGAAAATTTCTTGGGCTCGAAACCTGCTGATTTTTACTTGAGAGGAATCGACAAGCTATTTGATAAATAGCAAGAGGAGATTCAAAATTATGGTGAATATTGACTATTGGTTGAAATTAATTAATTGTCAAGTTATTCATGCAAAAAGTATATTTCATGAAAACGGAAATTATTTCTGACTCAGCACAAATATATATATATATATATATATATATATATATATATATATATATATATATATATATAATGAAAAATTGTAAATTCTCCGTTAAATAAAATCTAAAACCTTTCATGAGATGTAAAACCTTTGGAAAATCAGCAAAATTATTACAACATACGAAATTCCAGAACATTTTATATATATATAGATAGATCGAATACCCTGAACTTTCGTTTATTTTCGTCTGATTGTGTTATTATACATGAAACTTTTAATTACGGAATTTAAAAATTAATAAATTCGATATTTTAGTTTTTAAACCTATTCAGTAAGAAAAGCATCGAGTACGTTTTATAAAAGTTTCTAATTTGCATCTCTTTTATATACATATATATATATATATATATATATATATATATATATATATATATATATGTAAGTAACTCAGTGAAAACGAGACATCATAACGAAATTTTACAAAAGCAATACGCTTAACCTGTTCTAACTTGGAGAATAAATCAATTAATAGTCGAATTCGAAGCGGAATGAGTTTTGGGAGATTTCCATTCGCAATGACGGTCATTTTTAACCATTCCCGATAGATATGGAAATAACTATGATATTCTTATAAGAATTCTTCATTCTTTCTCCTATAGAAGCGTCCTTCATCTATCTCTCTCCACACACACACACACACACACACACACACACACGCACGCACACACACACACACACACACACACACACACGCACACACACACACACACATATATATATATATATATATATATATATATAAAACAACAATCAGAAAAAGTAACATGCGAAACAAACGTTAGGAATAAAATTAAAGTACTCATATGCCTATAAGCAGAGCAACATAAAAAACAAGAAAATATTAGAAAATTTTTCTTATTCCTGTAAGGAAAAGTTTCATGCGTCTTTTAACTCAATCATCAGACAGAAAGATGTACTAAAAGTATATATATATATATATATATATATATATATATATATATATTTTAACAAATTATTGGTATAAGACAAATTATATAAACAAACTATTAGGGGAATCATATGTGATTTGGGAAAACAAAATAAATAAAAAAATAAAAAAGGTGTAAGGACCGTTTCGTCCGGCACTTCTTAAACGTCACACCGGAGAAACGATTAATTACGAAAAGTTACGATGGGTTTATAAAAAGTACCGGACAAAAGGGTCCTTACATCCTTTTTTATTTTTTTATTAATTTTGTTCTCCCAAATCACATATGATTCTCCTAATAGTTTGTTTATATATATATATATATATATATATATATATATATATATATATATATATATATATATATATATATATATATATATATATAATTAAGGTTTATTGCTAAAAGCACTTTCAGTTCTTAAAATGTTTGAAGTGGTCTATGCATCAAAATACCGTGCAATATCAATGTAAATTTTTCAAGTATGAAATAAGATAATAAGAAAGCAGAATACTATCTTATGACAGTCTTATGTTGTCGATCCTCTTGCGAGCTGGTATTCAACATATCAATTACACACACACACACACACACACACACACACACATATATATATATATATGTATATAGATATATGTGTGTGTGTGTGTGTGTTTACTCGAGCATAAATCTCCACTGATCTATTTACGAGAATCGTTCTTCGAACAATTGCAAGTGAAAATAGGCTTTTACACATGCATGTGTATGTTTTCTTTGTTTTGTTTTTGTTTTATTTTCCTCTCTGATTGTGTACACAAATCAGTATGTAGTTGGCTAGCAAAACGTCTACTGCCTAGCAATGTATCTACACCGTTGCACTCGAGTAGTTTGCGTCTGCCAATGTGATTTTCTGACTGCTTGTTGAAATAACTGCTTATTTGCTAATTTCAAACTTTCAACAAAGTTGTTTCTCAATAAATGAATAAATAAATAAAATTAGTGATAAAGGTGAACTTGAATTAGTTATAATGGCAATAAAATTTTAAAAAATGACGAAAAATTAAAGATGGCGGAAAAGTTAATTTTCATATAATTTTCTAACGGTAGTTTTTTTCATCACTTATTTACTTTTTATTGTAATTTTTGTTGTGATTGCATTTGCTGTCTTGTTGTTGTATTGTTTTGTTGTTGTTTATTTTAGACTTTTATTTTTCTGCCTTTTTCTGGGCAATGAAGATTAGTATTAGTTTTCATGATTGCTTAATTACAGCGGCCATGTTTTTTTTTTCCATTCGGTTCTCATGAACGTTGTCAGAGACAAAGTCTGCAGAAATTAGCATTTCTGCTCGTCCTGTTTTTTCTTTTTTGAAATCTTCGAAATGCTTCTCCTATTTCTTCTTCATTTGCTTCGAAAAAGTTTTTTTCTTTGAATTCTGCGCAGAATTTGTTTTGTTTATTCTTCTCCAATAAACTACGACGCTTCTTGTTGGCTTTCAATATTACGTTTCCGCCATATTGTTTTTTAACTTGAATTTTCATTCCTGACTTTTTAATTCTTTTTCTTTTTCTTTTTGTTTATTTCGTTTCTTCGTCTATTCAAGTTCGTCACGAAAATCGTTCTCCTTATTTATTTATT
>CAUZXS010004002.1:95000-117500 GCA_963585895.1 Sepioteuthis lessoniana | reverse complement strand
TCAACGCATAAATCTGCAATCAAACTATTTGCTGGCATTGATATAGTGAGATTTTAAGGGTCACTGGGCGTAAAGAACTTGCTTAAGAACATGACGGTTTGTTTCGCCTCGGCTCAAATCCAGGAACTTAATAGGTTAGGTAGAAGTGTATCATAATTCCTAATGGCAGTCATAAAACCCCACTCTATTTTGCACGCGCGTGCGCGAACCCGCACCCGCACGCACACGCGTACATTTACTTACACAGAGGCACACACCCTCAAGCATACACACATTTACAGAGGCACACACACAGGGACACACATACATACACATACACACACTGAGACCCACACTCACACACGCACAAACACGCACACATACACTTACAGAGGCACAGAGGCTTACACACAGAGGCAAACAAATAGGCACACACAGAGAGGTATATACGCACTAAGATCGAGTCACACACACACACACACATATATATATAGATATACACACTGAGGCCCACACGCACACACACGCACACTCACTGAGGCACAGAGGTTTACATACCGAGGCAAACACGTTGGCACATACAGAGAGGTATACACACACTAAGACTGGGTCACACACACATATATACGCACATACGCAGACAACATAATTACATATATAAACACAAAAATTAAAGGGATTACATACAATAAATACAAAATATATGAAAAATGTCATAGCAAGTTTTCGATCAAGTGATAAAAGCAATGAAATTTAACTAAAATCAACAAAATATTTATCAGTCAAATATATATTTCACAAAAGCTTAGTTGACGGAATTACTTTTATTTAACAATATTTCTGCATTGTCTTCCATATTTGAAAAATAAGTTAGTTAAGTAAGTCGGCGAACCTAGTTGAGGGCGACCTGAAAGCTCTCTTTTCAATAGCTACTACATTGATGTGTAGGGTAGGGCACTACTCCTTACTCTAGTTGTTCCGCTTACCCTTGATCTGTCCCTTATAATGCTGAATATTAAGCAAGGACGCATCAATCACTACTTTTTAAGTTTTTGGTATGACTCGACCGGGGATTGAACCCTGGGCTATCGGCGAAAACTCTAACCATTATGCCTATAGACTGGTAAATATATTACACATATAATAGTACTATTCGGTCTACATTGATTTTTGCCCACGTTTAATCCTTTTCTTTCTTATTTACAATAACAATAGGTGCAAAACAAAAGCAAAACAAACAAACAAACAAAAAACAACAGTTGAGGTTATCGTGTTATGTCAAAATATGAGTATAGTACGGACTTTTGCCGCAACTGTTTCTGAGCTGAAGAGTGCTACTTCAAAGGAGGCTGTGCAGACTACGTGATAGTGTTAGAAAATCGTTTCATGTTTGTTTTCTTTGGATTTTTGAAAGACATCAATCTCCGTAAAAATTCTTCTTAGTAAGAAAAAAGAAAAAAAAAGATCGTTTTTAAAGTTTTTGAATTTTATAAAAAAAAAAGTCTTTCTTTCATAAAGCAACAAATATTTCACATTAGATTACTTTCAAACATTTGGTGTGGGTAGGTATAGTCATTACTCCGTCACATATACAGATGCAAACACTTATATATATATATATATATATATATATATATATATATATATATATATATATATATATATATACAGACATAACATAGACCTTCTTCCATTGTTTAACAAATATGCCATAACTTCTTCACAATAAGCCACAAAATCGTTTTAGATACGTCGTGACAATCTCCCAGCCCGATACCACCCTCATCTTTGGTGGTCTTTCTATTTGAAGATTCCAAAAAGGGGAAAAACCTAAGAAATAAACTTAAAAGCTGGAACGAAATCCATACTGTTAGCGATTGATAATGAAAGAATCACAGATGACCGGGTAGTAGACGACAAAAAGCAGATAAAATTAAGATGAAAGGAATACAAGTCAAAAATTGAATAATGTTTGGCAATACAATATGACAACCAATACTTTCGGGAGGTACGTTAAGCGTAACGGTTATCGTTGTTGGAAATAGAATTTGTAACCCGAGTTCAAATCGGAGAGGAGACCACATTTCACTTCACGCTTCTACCCTTGAGAGAGGTATGTTCCACTCACTAGCTAAGCAGACTGGAATCTTTAGCCTTGGAATAAGGCAACCAGACTAAGAGAAGGAAAATTTTGAATTCAAACCAACTTTATTCCGCTTAGAAATTGATCTTGCGTCACGTCCTGACTCAGACGGAGGGATTGGGTAAATGAATGTTAATACATCATGAAAAGTAATAAGGTCGAAATGAAAGAAAAACTCGCCAGAAATTTAGAATTATTAACAAGGCTTCATCTAGTAATAAAATTCAAGATAATATTATAACAAATACGACTAGATAAAAAGTAACTGAAACAAATTTGAAAGAAAAATACAAAATTCATGTCTTTCTGGTAATTGAGAATAGCCGAAAGCGCTTGAATTCGGAAGAAAATCTATTCTTCTTTATTCTTTATCTGAGTTACTTTAAAATAGACATTTATAAAATTTCCCTTATAATAGACATTTACAAAATTCCCCTTATAATTGACATTTATAAAATTTCCCTTATAATAGACATTCATAAAATCCCCCTAATAATAGACATTTATAAAATTTCCCTCAAATTAGACATTTATAAAATTTCCCTTATAATAGACATTTATAAAATTTCCCTTATAACAGACATTTATAAAATTTCCCTTATGATAGACATTTATAAAATTTCCCTTATAACAGACATTTATAAAATTTCCCTTAAGATTGACATTTATAAAATTCCCATCATAATAGACATTTACAAAATTTCGCTCTTTTTTCGTTAAATTGAATTTAAAAAATAATTAAAGTTATTATTTAAGATTAAATTTTAATTTTATTTAAAAGATAGTAGGGACCTAATTATTAGTGTTTAAAGCAGTATAATATTACTTATCTAATTATTTTTTAATACATTTTAAAGATTTAAATTCATTAAAAGTTGACAATTTTACCCAACTAGAGATTAAAAAAAAATTATTTGAATCTTAAAATACTTTTTAAAAGATTTTGAATGAAATTAGTAACGAGAAAGATTAAGGAACTGATTTATGTAAAAATATTTCTTACATGCCGATAACTATGTCACTTACAATGGTAACTAAATTCAAGTAGTGGGTTAAAATTTATGACAAGATTGTTTGATTGTAATTCTAAAGACATCAATTAAAATGCGCTTTAGTTTCATGAAAAAATTATGACTTCGGACACATACACACACACACACACACACACACACCAAAAAACTCAACTTTTAAGTATAGAAAATCGTATCAGTAATTATATATTCTTAGGATTTAATTTTGAACAAGGAAAATAAGGACATTAACTTGGTTCTTGAATGTATAATTAAGAAAACACAATGAAATAATTTTTAATTTATTATTAAAATAGTGAAATAAAAATACTTTTTGACTGTCTTTTTAACATTTAATGTTTTACCTGGTAATAATCTACAAACTTTTTAAAATTTCTTATTTTTATAACAAATTGGGATTTTTTCATACATTTTTAAAAGCTTTTGAGAGAATAAACAAATAGTTGGCTGAAATTGTTAAATCTTTATGTATAGTAACATTAAAAATACGTAGTGTAAAAGCCAAAAACTATAAATAAATAAATAAAAATAAACTAACTAAATAAAAATATTTAAATTCTTATTTAACCGTTTATGAGTTTAAGTTTAAAAGATATCAAATTAATTAGAATTATAAATGAACGTTTGAAAAGAAATGATTGAACTTCTTATAAGTTTTCGACGTCTTTCTTTAAAAGAAAATAAAATAAAAGAATCTTTCATAATACAATACTGTAAATAAAACTTAAAATTTCAGCAAAGATTTTTTAAAATAGACCTTTTTTAAAAAAATCCAAATAGAAAGGAAAAACTGGAAATCTTTTGACAAGTTATAGTCGTGGCTGGTTTCTTATATCTTAAAAAAATAAGTAGAAATATATTTTAAAAAACAAAAAAAAAACAGCTCCCAATTTCTTGCTTTAAAATTTATATTTTCTGATGAGTAAAATATTCTTTATTTAATGACAATATGAAAATTTAACCTGTGAATGGAGGAAAGTTTAATCAAAATCTAATGTAATTTTAACACCATCCGCTTTTTAAACAGAACAAATATCGATATTGAATTATTTCCCCAATGATCTAAAAGAAGATTATATTTTCTATTAAATCTATAAAAATTTCTCAAAACATAAAAAAAAATTCAATATTCACATAACAAGAAGTATTTTCTTCTAACAGCTCCCAACTTAAAAAAAAAATTCTTTATTTCATGAACATCTTCAAACTTTTGTCTTTTTATAATTTACAGAAAGCATATGCCATATCCTATATCCCTACTGATTTACTAGCGCCACACACATGGGGAGTAGTAAAGTTAAGTGATTTGAAGAAATCTGTAAGCATTTTGATAAAATAACTCATGGATTATAGAATTCATTCATCACTAAATAAACACTGAAAATTTCATTAAAATCTGATTCTTTCTCGATTTTTAGTGATTTTATTTCAATCAGGAGTTGGGATTTGGGAAAGAACGAGAAATCCATAACGGCAACGTTGTTCATACCAACCTTATAAGGAAACAAGTTGCATGAAAAGTGAAAACATTCCTTGTCAGTCTATAGGACTTGTGTGTGTGTGTGTGTGTGTGTGTGTGTGTGTGTGTGTGTGTGTGTGTGTGCGTATATATATATATATATATATAGATTCTTTGTTTAATGGCGTATCAAACTTTGACCGTTATTAAATGCCAAAGCCATCATTATAAAGGAACAATAGTTGTCCTATTTAACTTAGAGTTGAAGGGTAAGCGGGTTTATGCCTTTTTGAAGTGTATAAGTCTGAAAGTGAATGCAATAGGGCGACTGAAGGTTGAACTTGTTTACCATACACAATTAGCTACTACGCAACGAGAATTCCTCAATAATAGTCGGAACCATCTTTGGTCAAAAAGTTTCTGTAAAACTCGATAAGATGAAGATCATCTTAAAGTGCTTGCTATAAAAAAATACATTAACTATATAAAACAACGTAAATTCACTCACGACTCTTAGCTTCACGCATCCAATCATCTACTCGTCTTATGTGTACATTGTGTGGATAGAGGCTCACCTGATGATCCGTTGAAATATTTTTCTGAGGTACATGCTATAGAAAATACATTAACTATATAAAACGATGTAAATTCACTCATGACTCTGAGCTTCACGCATCCAATCATCTACTCGTCTGATGTGTATATTGTGCGGATAGAGGCTCACCTGATGATCCGTTGAAATATTTTTCTTATATATATATATATATATATATATATATATAAATTATGTACTCTTAACGTCCGTTACTTAGATTTTCTTTGGGATTGCACAACAGTTAGACGAAAATATAAGAGTATATAATTTGGATATTTGAGGTCTTCGACCTGCTCTTCAGTTTTTAAAGATCTTTTTTTATTTGCGTTTTATTTTCTTAATTATTATTATTATCATTTTAATTTTTTATCCTTTCGAGTTTTTCACACCAGTGTTAGTTGGTTGCTAGAGTCAAACTGACTGCAAGTTACCTCAGATCTCCAGCACTCTTCTCAGTATTCTAACCAATCGAAACAATGTTGTTGTCTGAATAGTTTCGATCCTTTGTTCGATTTCCAATTGTTCCATTACTCTTTCCAATCTTATGAGGACCGTTCCAAGTGCTCCAATTACAATTGGTATCACTGGCATCCTCATGTTCTACAATTTTTTTAATTCTTTGGCAAGGTCCAAATATTTGTTTATCTTTTTGCTTTCTTTTATTTTCAATCTCTGGTTTTCTGGAACGACAAAATCCACGAAATGACAAGTTCTTCTTCTTTTTTAACTATCACTAGGTCTGGTCTTCTGATCGGGAATAGGTGATCTGTTTATATCTCAAAATCTTAGAGAATACGACAGATTCTGGTTTATGGATGTACTATTCAGTAGTATGATCAAACGTCAATCTCTTAAACGTCATCATCATCGTCATCATGTCATGCCGCCAGCACGGATATCCCTTACCCTCTCTCGCCACTTCTGCCTATCGTACATCGCCACTGGCAGGTTTTCGTCCCTGCTTCTCCAGCAGTGTCCTGCGTGTCTGGCTCGTCTAACTTGGATAGTTTTCGTGATGAGAGGTATGTGGCCGTATAGTTGGTGCTTTATGGGGTGTTGCCTCCAGGACTTGAGTGCTGCGAGCAATATTGAACAATCTCTTAAACAGTTCCCAGTAAATCCCCGCTCCCACCCAGGCGTGTTTAGTCCTGCATTCCTTCTGTGCTAGTTTGTCACAGTCTCTTTCTGTTTGCTTAATTATTTCATCTCTTTCTCCGCATGAACGACACCGGCTATTTTGTTGCACATTATTGGTTTTTACTTTAACATAATTTGTCCTTATGCTGTTTGGTGCTGTTATTCGAAGAGATTCAGTTTCTCTCTGAAGATTTCCTTCACGTAGCCATGAGCACGTCTTCTCGTGTACAATCTCGCCATTTTGTCATTTCGAAATATCAATACAGTTGTTTTCCGATTTCTGCGTCCTACTTTTCATCCTTTTACTTCCATGTTTGCCAATGATGCAATTGGTTGCTGTATGTAATCTTTCATTGTAATCTTTTTAATATATTCATCGAGTCCTGGTAATTATGCATTGACACAATCTTCAGTGCTTGTGAGTCTTCATCCTCCTTCTCTTCTTGACAAATACAGTCTCTCTGTGTCATCTCTCGGATATAACTCCTTGGACATATCCTTCAATTTTCTTGTCTTTAGGTCTATCTACTAGAAATCTTCCCTTGTCCATTCTAAGAATGGTCCCGAGTCTCTTAGAAGCAGATAGCCCAGACGTTTATCTCTTTGATGAGATTTCTGTTACAGTTTGGTTTCGAGAAGTTTTCTCGTTCTTGTGAGATGCGTTTTTTATTTTTTCATTCATCTCCAATTGTTTGAAGGAGACTGCTTCCAATATTCCAAAATACTTGTAGTTTCCCATATCTCCAAGTATCCGAATCCATTCATTTGGTAGTTCTATACCTTTCAATGATATTTTCCCATTTTCCATCATGAGCATAGAATATTCTTCAATGTCAAATTTCATTCTTATATCCTGGCTGTATATTCTTATTGATTGTATCAGGGTCTCCAGTTCTTTTTCACCTTTATTATTATTATTATTCGTAGTAGTAGTAGTAGTACTTCTTTCTCTCTTTTTTCGTTCTTTCTCTCCCCACTCTCTCTCTCTATATATATATATATACATATATATATTATATATATATATATATATAGAGAGAGAGAGAGAGAAGTGTGTGTGTAGGATAATTATTAGTGAGTCATAAAAGGCTGTTATTTTTGTGTCATGAAGTAGATCCTCACAGGGGGACACACAATTCTTGCCTTGTGTCAGTCTACGCCAAACTTAATAAATGCCTATATATATGGCACCTCAGAATTGTGTGTAGGTGTGTGTGAATGCTCGAAGAAACATATGTCCACACGTGTCAGAGTGTCAGAATTTATATATATATATATATATATATATATATATATATGAAGTTTGTATGTTTTTATGTGAAAGAGATTGTCAGAAATGATAATATACATTTATAATTGCACGCATACACACGCACAATCTCACACAATCTCACACACACACACACACACACACACGTATATATATATATATATATATATATATATATGGGTTCGGTTCTGTCAATGTCTGCGTGTAAGAGTGTGTAATTAAGGATGTTTGTAGTCCTAAAGGCATTGGAATTTTTTCTTATTACTTCTCCCTCATGATTTTGACACTTTCTGCCCCCAGGAAATTATTAAATGATTAATTAGGAATATCTAATTCGGTAATATTGGGGTGGGGTATAAAATATAGATGATACATAATACACACACACACACACACACGCACACACACACACACACACATATATATATATATATTCTGTGTGCATGTACATACACGTCTTACAGACGAACATAATATTTACCCTATTATTTTATATATCAAATACATATATACTCCCATAATCAGATAGATAGATTTGTTAGAAACATTGCTTCACTTGCTTGGCCTACACTTCCCTTCTTTGGTTATTTTATTTTTTATTATCCACTTGTCATAATTCACCCAGCTTCTTATTTCGGTCTTTCATTTGTCTTTTTAAATTCTGAACAACAATGCATATAAATGGAAACAGATTTGCTGAGGATATATCCATGAGCAATATATATATATATATATATAAGCTCTTGATTTGATGATCTCGAAGGCAAGAAACTGACAGTCACCAAGCGCCATTGACTCTATATCTACGCTATCCCAACTTGCTCGATCTATCACCGATACTGAGCATTCTTTTTTATAAATATACTAAATTACATTATCTAAGTATAATATATATTATATTTATATATATCATATTAATATATTAAAAAGTAAACAAATTTGTGCGTGCACACACACACACAAACACACACACACACACACACACATATATATATATATATATATATATATATACGTATGGTTGGTTGATTCTGTTTAATTTCTTTGCAGACAGTTAAATAATTGTTACCTGACACGAATAGTTCTATTTGCAATCTGTTAAATAGTTCCAAGAATATTTAATAAGGTCCACCATTTTGGGTCAGAGTGAACCTGAGAGTAATGGCATTGATGCTTCTGGACTGGAGCCTCACCAGATGGTTAATGTCATAAACAAGACACTCGTTAGGAAGGGGTCTTACACCACTGCAGGGATGCAGTTAGCGTATTTTACAACCCCAGTCGGCCTACTATATATATATATATAATCTTATCTTTCTACATATTTCTACATTTTGACGTATGTATATGAGCAAAATCTAATATTGATATATAAATTTTATCAAATGTAAGATATTTGGTCAACTAGACACACAAATACACACACTCATATACACTCAAACACACACACACACACACACACACACACACACACATATATATATATATATATATATGCAGCCATCGATATATATATGTATGAAAGCAAAGTTTCATAGAGATATATAGTTTCTCTGAAATTGACGTATACAGACTCACTCACACACACACGCGCGCGCGCGCACACACACACACACACACACACACACACATATACACATATATATATATATATATACATCAATTCTTGCATGTATGGTTGATTCATCTAATTTGTTCA
Organism: Sepioteuthis lessoniana; assembly: GCA_963585895.1. NCBI lineage: Eukaryota > Metazoa > Mollusca > Cephalopoda > Myopsida > Loliginidae > Sepioteuthis > Sepioteuthis lessoniana. The sequence continues at coordinate 108,187 of CAUZXS010004002.1, read as the reverse complement.
AATCTCTCTCCTTATTATCGAGATGGATATTGGTAAGTTGTATGTGTTTGGCGTTCATTTTAATTAACACGTCAACAGACTTTTTCTTTCCTCGTCCGGCTGACCAAATCCGTCATTGCAGTTCTCCTCTTCCCACTCCTCCGTCATTTCTTTGACTTCATTTTCACTCCACCCCTCACAACTCCCAACCCACCCACATCAACAATTACGTAAGGTGAAACCATTAAAAGCCTTCAAACCAAAAAAAAACAACAAAAAAAAAACAAAAAAAAACAAACAAACAAAAAAACTTCACACGTTCACCTCTCTGTCTCTCTGTCTCTGTCTCTGTCTCTCTATCTTCTACTATATGCAATGATTTTCGTAAATCCTGTCAAGATTTTTCTGATTATTATTACCTTCCTCAAAGATGTCAGTTGGTTGATGGGGCCGGCAGATTTCGGCGGCACTTCTATTCTCTGCTGAAAGGATTTTATAAGAATAATGGCCCAAAAGTATCCTTGTTGTTATAAGATATCTGACTATATTGTAGTTATTGGAGTATAGATGTGAATGCTGTGAATTTAGACTAACCTCTTTTCATTGGTCTTAGGCACAAGAAATCTGCCTTCATGTTACCATTGCAGACTTAGAATACATTGAATGTTTCCCCAGCCGAAAGTTAAAACCTACCAACAAAAAAGGGTGACTTGGATATGACAATAAACTATCCAAGGGTGCGGCTCTAATCTTGGAGCTCCTGGAAATGTGGAGTACCTCTTCATTGTAATTACTCCTTGGTCCACTCTGACTAGAAGTTGTCGTTACTGTTACGGTCCTATTCATAGATCAAATAGATCTGTTGAAACATTATTTGTATTCAATAGGACTTCTTGATACCATATCACAGTAAATTATCTAAAACTAGAATAGTTCCTTGAAATTATAATTCTTTATTGTCCTTATTTATTATTAATTACTTGAAAGAATATTTCTTTGTTTAATAACATATCAACCTTCGAGGGTTATTTAATGCCAATGCCATCCTGGTAGAAAGAGAGTAATGGTACTGTTTAAATCCCCCCTCCCATAACTGTGGTGGGGAATAAGGGGGTTCATGCCTTTCCCAAAAGTATTAATCCGAAAATGAACGTAATTGCCCGATTGGAATTCGAACTCATTTACTCTGTTGTTGTAGATCAGAACTTTAACCCCTTCACCACGGGGGAAGGACTCTCTCTCTATATGAGATGGAAATACTTGATATCATATAACTGCGTATGAAAAACAAAAGATTAAAAAATGTTATCAACAACAAAAATGCAAATAAATCAACAATGAACGTGATTCCGTAACCTCTTGGCATAATATAATTCTCAACGGGTTGATATACCGCTAAAATCAATCAATCAATCAATCAATCCAAAGATTTTGCTGTTAAAATTCTAAAAAATATATTCATATATCTTTAATATTAAAGTGAAAGTTACACAATTAAATATCGAAAAGGTCAGGAGAGAAACAGGAGTATGACCTTTATGAGAACTATGGATGATCTTAAGTACAATGTTCTTTTCGTTAGATTGGTTTATCGGTTGAATCAAACTCCATCGGGGTTCCCGAGGGCCCCCTCGGTTGGGTGTGGCTTTCCCTACCACATCTCGTCTCCAACTGTCTGGAACTCAACTGGCAACTCAACTGGCCGGAACCCAATTCAACTGGCTCGTCGAACTCAACTGAGTTATATAATCGTTCGACGCCCACTCGATCTTTGAAATCGAATGTTTAATCGTCATCAAGCGGAAATAACTGTCATGCAGTTCAGAGGTCACTCTCTTCCGGTTCATCACTCTGTTGAGTACCATGGGAATTTTTTTTAGCTCGTCCCATTTCATCAGCCAATTTCCGCCCACGCGATTTCCTCTCATAACTGCCATTAGAATGTGTCACTTCCTTCCGGTGCATCACCTTGAATGGCATTTTTGGCCGGGTCAAAAGGTCAAAACATAACAATCGTAGTAGTGAGTTCGAGCTCAAGTCACACTATCATTTTCCCTTTCTTGGGAAAGGAATGACGGCTCTTATCCCCGCCACTAGATATGGATTGAATGGTACCACTATTATCTTTCAATATAGATAGCTTTTGCATTAAAAAAACACACGATGGTTGATATGCCATTAAATAAATTAAAACAGATGATTTGTTGACAGTGGTGAAGGTAGAACCAGCCAAGTTTCTTGGATGAGCTGATTACAGAAGAATAGAGCCCCAGTGGGCCTCAGATTCTCCTGAGCAACACTCCTCACGTTTTGAATTCAGAGGTCTTCCTTCTCCTTGATTAGTCACCCTATCAAAGCTAATGAGCCCTATCTATCCAATTATTTTACCCATAGTTGGGATAAGTATTATATATATATATACCGGCTCATTAGCCGAGTGGGTTGAGTGTTCGCTACTGGTCCGGGAAACTTGGGTTCAATCCTTTGTCGCGTCATACCAAAGACTTTTAAAATGGTACTTGATACCTCTTTGCTTAGCACTCAGCAATATAAGGTAAGGGTAAAGTGGAGCAATCCAGAGAAAGGAGTAGCGCTCTCCCCTACATCTTGGTGTAGTAGTTATAGAAAGGGGAGCCTTCAGTTCGCCCTCGACTAAGGTCGCTAACTCTACTTACTTTTTACTTATATATATATATATATATATATATATCATCTTCATCATCATCATCATTATGCGCTGCTAGCATGGATTACCCAGACCCACTTTCGCCACTCATCTCTATCGTCCACCATCACTCTTGCTAGGTCTTCCAGGCTACATCCTGTATAGGCACATAGTTGCTGTAGATAGGTTCTGTCTGGTCGTCCAAACTTTGCTCGTTCATGTGAGGGGTTCCATAGGAATACATCGCTTATATACATTATCTAATTTTTATACCTATTCAATAATTCTGACGGTGTGAAAAAACCTAAATAATACGATTTGCAAATAAAAATGTTACAAAAACTGATATCTGAGGGGAAAAATTCACAAAAAAAAGGAAAAAAAAAAAAAAAGAAAGGAAAGACTAAAAATATTGGTCCCGTTTGAAAATAATCAATCAATACCGCAATGCCAAGTCAAAATAAAAAAAAGCACCGACAAAATACTCTAAACTAAGTTGAGCTAAATGCGAATTCTTACTGAGTCAGAAGAAATTTTGCTAAGGTTTCACCCAAACGGATCATCAGAATAATAAAGTGCCAGCTAATATATCGGTATATTTCTTCTACCTCTGTAGGCATTTGCACACACACACACACACACACACACACACACATATATATATATATATATATATATATATATATATATATATATATTGTTTAGAAAATAATGGTCGATTTTATTAGAGATTTAAAAATAAAATAAATATGAAAAATAAAATTGATTATTTATTTTCTAAACACTTTAATCTATAATTAAATAATGTATATTTTCAAATCCTGGAAGCAAAATCCCATAAAACAATAGCTGTGCGGCCACCGACATCCCATCTCTAAAACCATCAAAATAAGATGGACAAGATGTACGGACACTGCAGGAGAAGTAAAGACGAACTCATTAGCGACATTCTCCTTTGGACCCCTTCACGCGGACGTGCAAGGGTTGAACGACCAACAAGAACTTGTCTACAACATATCTATCTGTACGGACACAGGATATAGTCTAGAAGACCTGCTGGAAGTGATGGATGGTAGAGAGAAATGGCAAGAGAGAGTCAGGGAAATCCGTGGTAGCAGCACAACATGGTGATGATATTTTTTATATTGTAATTCGAACGTAAAATTTCCAATGGTGTAGCCATTAGCAGTAACCTAATCATCTTATTGTTTCTCTATTGTAAGGTGTCTAATTAAGTATCTACTCTGCTGAACTTTGTCCAGCATCAAACCACAATGACAGAACGTCTAGTGAGGATCGAACTCACACCCTTAATAAATGTTTTGCACAGAGTTAAAATCAGTATTTGCTTGAATTCATTTTAACAGCTGGAAGATTGCACAGCATACATTTCATTTATGTTAGACGATGGCAATTGTTTAAAACGTGCGGCGATATTTACGACTCTTATGAGCTAGAATTTGCTGGCTGGCGATTGTAAAATGGCGTTGCTATAGTTACGAGATTATTGGCCAGCGATGCGCATGATCTGAAGCGACTTCCGTGAGTTGTAATGACGTCATCTTAGTAGGAACAAGAAGCAGAAAGGCAAAAGCAAGTGAATTGGAAATGGTCAGCTTAGCTATTGTTGTTGTTATTGATTTTGTAAACCCTAGACTGACTGCCTTTAGAAATGGGTTTCTATCAAAGTTAGAAATTGCAAAACGTACGTGTGGCACCTGCTGTTAAATGATGGTTAACAGATTTATCTCAAAAGTCATTGTTAGTGATGTAAGTTCGAACTTCACTGACCGCACCTCACTTTAGTGATAAAGTAAGTGAAGTCTAATGTCTATAGTTTTAAGGAAGTGTCATTAATATTCAAATAAATATTCGACCGGTACATTTTCCGGCTTTCTTTGTGTGTAATATGCACGTTCGTAAGACAAGAGTCTTGGTCTCGTAATCCGACTTCACTTGCTGTAAGCAAAAATGAATCAGACCTGGATTTTCTGTCATCGTGCTACGCTTAGTAAATAACTCTCTCTCTCTCTATATATATATATATATATACAAAGAGAGAAAGAGAGAGAGAGAGAGAGAGAAAGAGACGGAAAAAAGAACATAGAGAGAGGAAGAGAGAGAGATAAAGAGAGAGAGAGGGAGAGAGGGAGAGAGAGAGAGAAAAGAAGATAGAGAGAGAAAAAGAGAGCGAGAGGAAGAGAGAGAGACAGAGAGACGAAAAGAAAGAAAGAAAGAAAGAGAGAGAATAAGATAAAGGGAAAGAGAGAGAGAGAGAGAAGGAAAGAAAGAAAGAAAGAAAAAAGAGAGAGAGAGGGAGGGAGAGAGAGAAAGACAGAGAAGAAGACTGAGAGAGGGAGGGAGGGAGAGAAAAATGTAAAAAAAACAAAATTTGGTCGAGTATTTATTTATTTTATTTAACCTTTCGCTCCCGTGTGTTTCTGTAATGAAATTGTAGGAACGTGAAGAAGAATGATATGAAGACATTGACTGAAAACTAAAAAATCGACCATGAAAAAAATCGTGCTCCTAATGATTAGCGCAGAGGATACCTAAAGAGAGAAGCAAAATTGCTATAAATAGCAGGAAAAATCATATAAACCAATCATGTAAAAACTAAAAGATATAAAACTCAGAATAATTGCAAGGGAAGACCATGGAGAGAGAGAGAGAGAGAGAGAGAGAGAGATGAAACAGTAAGTCACAGAATAAGCGAATGCCGCTAATTGGCATAGAAGTGCCAAGACAAGCATGATTAGGTAAGTTTAGTGATTTACTAGGAATTGTGCCAGTGAATAAACTTTGATCATACAGACAAAGGATATATACAGAGACAAGCATTTGTCTTGGAAAATTAGACACACGAAATTCTTTGGGATTTTGTAATAAAGAAAAAAAATCTAGATAAATGCATGGACGTTCCTAGTGAGCAGAAAATGTTGTGGGGCATGAAGGTGACGGTAATAACAGTCATATATAGATAACTTGGCACACTTCTGAAGGACATGGAAAAGAAACTTGGGAAACGGGAAATGAGAGGAAGAAATGAGACTTTTGTCCACAACATTAAAGAGATGGGCAAGAATATTATGAAAAATCTTTGAAAACTTGATTTCAGTTTAAATTTTGGCAAGACCACCAGCTGGTGTGGGACCTTGCTAGGAAATTGAAAAAACCAACAGTGGAATATGAAAGTGACGGTGATACCAATTGTATTTGGCACACTTGGTACAGTCACCAAAGGATTGATACAAGGACTGGAGGACTTGAAAATAAGAGGACAAGTGGAGACCACCCAAACTATAGCATTATTAAGATCAGCCAAAATACTGAGAAATGTCCTGGAGACTTGAGGGGCTTGTTGTCACTCAAACTCCAGTGAAAGACCATCAACTCACGATGATGTGAAAAACTCTGAAGAAGTGAAATAATAATAAATTCTCTGGGATTTTGAGATACAAACAGTTCACCAAATTCCGGCCGGAAAAGCAGGCATAATGATAATTTAAAAAAGACAAAAAAAACCCTACCGTCTAGTGGACGTTGCCATTCTGGCGGACCACAGTGAGAAAGTGAAAAGAGAGACATTTGAACCAACCAAAGAACTAAAAAATCTCTGGAATATGAGAGTGACGGTGATACTAATTGTAATTGGCGCACTTGGGACAATCCCCAAAGGGGCTAGAAGAGTTGGAAATCGGAGGACGAATCGTGACCATCCAAACTACAGTATTATTAAGATCGGCCAGACTACTGAGGAGAATCCTGGAGACCTATGGAGACTTGTTGTCGCTCAGACTCTAAAGAAAGACCATCAGCTAACGCTGGTTGGAAAAACTCGAATAATTATATGTAGCGATTTTAAAGATGAAACAGTTAATTAAATAATAAGCAAATGCAGCAAACTAATACAAAAGGAGTACAAGAGTAGACACGATTGAGTAGGAAAGGGGACCCACTTGGAATAGAGCAAAAGATTCAAATTTGTTCATTCTACCATATGGTATATGCACAAAACAGAATCTGTCCAACAGAACAAGACGTATAAAATTCTCTGTGATTTTGAGATACAAACAGATCATCAAGTTCCAACCAGAAGACCAGACCTAGTGTTAATATATATATATATATATATATATATATATATATATATATATATAATAAGAACTTGCTTTCGAGTGTATTTTGCTATTCCGGCAAACCAAAGTGTGAAAATAAAAGAAAATGTAAAAATACTTGTAACTTGGCAGAGAACTAAAAGCAAAAAAAAAAAGCTGTGGAAAATGAAGGTGTCAGTGATACTAATTGTAGTTGGCGCACTTGGAACGGTCCTTAAAGGCTTGCAAGAAAGACTGGAGGAATTGGAAATCAAAGGAAGAATCAAAACCATTCAGACTACAGTATTGTTAAGATTGACCATAATACCCCGAAGAGTCCTGGAGATCTGAGATGACTTGCTGTCACTCACTCTTCAATGAAAGACCACCAATTAACGTTCGTGGAAAAAACTCACTATCAGTAAAATAATAATTTTTCCGAGAATAAAATCATCCTTTATTGCAACAATGAAATAGTTCGATTGGACGAAAGACAGGGAGAGATTGAGAGTAAAGATAAGTAAGAGAGGAAGAAGGGAATAAAGTGGGAGAAGATTGGAAAAGAGAGAGAGAAAGAGAGAAAAGTGAGAGAGAGAGAGAGAGAGATTTTAAAGAGAAAGAAAAAAGCAAAAATTTAATATCTCCAAATGAATAATTTTAATTAATATCTTAATTGTTTGAAAATAAAAAGAGACAACATCATTGAATTGTTTGTTTTGTCAAAGTAAAAAGTTTCGTTTCGGGATAATTTTTCTACTTGTAATTTGTCGCCAAAACAATTCCTCTTATCATATTTTATCTTCCGACAAACATTCACTTATTTGAGAAATTCTCAGTAAATGGGAAAATGATATACATACGTACATGCGCTTATATATATATATATATATATATATATATATATATATATATATATATATATATATATATATACATATATATATATATATATATATATATATACTGTAAACCATATTTGCTGATCTCACCCACCCACAGAGGAAGTGTTTATGTGATCTGAAGAGACGAAGATAATATTGTTCGGCGAAATAAATGTATACTGGCACTTTAACCATGGTTGAATTTTCTTCCAGTTACATTATATACGCTCTGTATAAGAGTTTTCTTATATACATCCCGAAAGACATATATAATAATTGGCATACATCGAGCACTCCAATAGATTTATATGAAAACCCTCATATATTGTATATACGATTTTTCCACACCCATTGTCTTTGGACATCTACAGGATATTACTGATATATATATATATATATATATATATATATATATATATATATATATATATATCGGTATTTGTTAATGCATACATACACTTATGCTTCACTAGCATATTATGCAGACATACAGAGAAATACAACACACGTATAACAATACTGTCTTTTCCCTTATCTTTCTCTCTCTCTCTCTCTATATATATATATATATATATATATATATATATGGGGGTATATGAAATGGCAATATATAAAAATGCGTGCATAGAGATATAACTGATTTTCAGCTAGCATTATTCTCCTAAAAATCATGACCTTGTGCCTTACTTATAATTAAAGTTTGCAAAGTATTCAGTGTTCTTTTAAAAGCCTCATAGTTAAACCGTTTGTGTCACAGACAAGTTTGAATTGAATTAGGAGTATCAGTTGTGTGGCCTTGTAACTCAACAAAATTAGTTTTTAAAGAAACAAAACAAACAAAAAATACCCAAACCAGCAAACAATAAAATAAGAATAAATGAATTTTGATTCAAATGATAAATCTTTTATTTCCGTTTTTAAAAAAATAAAGATTGTGAATTGACAAATACGTCGACTGGTTATTTGCTCCATGAAACTAAAATACCACCAAGTTTAATATTCTTTCCAAAATTTTAATCCTTGATTAATGAATTCCCTAAACGTTACCCAATATACTCGAGGTTTAATTGATTAATGACGTCAATCTATATGTATTATAATTTTATAAGGTTGAAATTCAAACAAAATATAAGTGAGTCGAAGCCACCTTTAGCTACAAAAATTAATTCCTTGATGATAAATCAAGAGTCGACCTATACACGAGATTATACGCGACAAAAATTACGAGTTGTAAAAGTCGAGACTTCAACAAATCGCAGAGAAAGAGAGAGGAAGGAGCATTTGACTATGGAAAAATCCTGGAAAGGCTAATGAGGTTGTCCTTTCTCTTCCTCTCTCTCTCTCTCTTAAAAAGGCTTGGCAAGAGAGAGATAGAGAGATAGAGAGGGAGAGAAAGATAGAGAGAGAGGGGGGGAGAGAGAGAAAGGTTGGGGGGAGGGTATTAGAACATGAAATCTCGCTCTCATTTCGTTGTGTGGAACAAGGTGAATTAAGGAGAAATTGAATCTTGCTCACTGGGCAATATCTTGTCTTATCAAAATAATTATTAAATTTGTTACTGGCAAATCACACTGAGATCTCCGCCCCCTCTCTCTCTCTCTCTCTCTCTCTCTCTCTCTCTCTCTCTCTCTCTCTCTCTCTCTACCGCAAACTCACTCTCAGCAGCTTTTCCCCCACTTGCCACTACCGATGGTTGCAGATTGACAGCGTGATAAGGATTCGATAGTCGAACAGAGAAATGTGGTTAAAATAATTGTTTGCTGAGGGGAAAACGACGCGTTCAAACATCTATCTATCTATCTATCTATCTATCTATCTATCTATCTATCTATCTCTCTCTATCTATCTATCTATCTATCTATATATATATATATATATATATATATATATATATCCCATTCTGTTTATAACTCTTTCTCTACTAACCTCACTTTTGTTCTCTCTTTCTTTTTCTGGCTTTCGATTTCTCTCTCTCTCTCTCTTTCTCTCTCTCTTTCTCTCTCACCTACACACACACACACACACACACACACATATATATATATATATATATATATGTGTGTGTGTGTGTGTGTGTGTGTGTGTGTGTGTGTGTGTGTGTGTGTGTGTTTACTTCTATCTCGTTTTGCTTACAGCTGTGTATATTTACATCTATCCCTCCTTTCATTTTTCTATCTATCTATCTATCTATCTATCTATGTCAATGACTGTTTTTTTCTAACTACTCACTCTGTATCTTTATCTATCACTCTTTCTTTCTTTCCCTACATCTTATTGTCCTTTTATCCCTCTCTCTGTCTTCTTTCTCCCTTCATCTATCTCGATCAGTTCATATCCTGAAAATGAATGGATGCAAAAATGTTTACTCATTGCTTCAACTTAATATACATTTTATATTCCCTTACCAAGTGTATATTTCATAAAGACTACATCAATTGCGGATTTGCTGGGGTGGGGAGCACTTTTTCCTTGTCTTCCCACCCCGTTTTTTGTATATACCGGAAAGCTTTCAATTAATTTCTTTCAATCGATACTTATTTACAGAATAGATCATCTCACATCAGACATAAATCCAAATTATATCTTTTATATAATTATATTATAGCTCGGAAAAAAATGTCTGCCCAAGTCATGAAACCTACGGAAGTATTTTATACGCGTGCGCACTCTTCATTTATTTTTGTGTTTATCGGCGCGTATTAATGCCTCTGTTCTCGGTGACTGCTTCGTGGTTGAAACATTGAACTGGAAATTAAAAGATATGCGGGTTATTTAGGTGAAATTTATCGTACTTATTGGATCAGAGGTTATTGCTGAGTAGATAGAGCAGTGGACTGGAGTTCAGGAGGTCAAGTGAGGCATTTGATTCAAATCAAACAGAATGATTGTCAGGTAAAAGCTGAGAGGGTATGAAATCAATACTTGAGTATAGTAACCGTGAAATCGTTACAGTGAGCATTCTGTAGATGAAAGATTTCAACTATTTAAAGATATCCCCTGTCGGTATTGTTTAGAATATGCTAATAGTATTCTCTGTTAAGGGATAAGACGCCCCTAAAAAAGAGGGTGTGACACTAAACTACATCCTATGGGGAGGCTTCAGTTCGAGAGTTCTGGAAAGTGTGGACAATGCATTTATGGCCATTACTTCCAGGCCCACTTTGATCCGTATTGGTAGTATTTGCTCGGATCCCCTCCATGGGTTGAATACATCTGTTGAAAAAGGGTTCGTATTCGACGGGACAGTGTGTAAAAAAAAAGACTTTCAAGAAACAACACAAAATGTAAATAGGAACAAACAATGAACGTAGTTACCTGACATAAAATAACCCGAGACGAATTGGCATGCCATTAAAATCAATTAATCCTATTTAAAGCCATAATAAGAGAGTGAAAGAGATGTGGAAAGAGGGGAGGGAGAAAGAAGAGAGAGATAGAGAGGAGGGGGAGGAGGAGGAGGAGGAGGAATCTTTATTTTTTTTTTAAAGAAAATCATTTCTAATTATAAGCTTCTCTTCTCGTAGATGTGGATCTCTTCCTTTCCGAAAGAAGTCAGTCTTTCTTTTGATTTGTCTTCGCTGGTCTCTTCAAATACAGATACTCATCTCTACTTGCGATGAGTACGTGTTCACAGGCACCCAGTGTAAGAACAAATGTTGAAAGTAAATGTGGCATAACTTAGTCTCTCTTAGTCTGTCTTAACGCCCCAGTAATCTTATCCTGCCCTGGCAAGGGAGCTTAGAATCCTCTGCTAAGGGATAAGACCCTTACCATGAAATGAAGTCACTACCAAATGTGACACCCTGAACGCCCCATGAAATGGGCGTTCAGGGTATCACATTCGGTAGTGACTTCCAGGTCCACTCCAAAGTACCGGTATTTGTTAGAGTCCCATCTATAGGTAAAAAATTATTAGTATTGCATGATAATACTTGAAACCACATACAAACCGGCATTAAATGACCTCTTGTGGTTGATATGCCGTAAAACAAAACAAAAACAAAAAAACCAAAAAAAACATTACTACATGCAGACAAATGATTATTTAGTTTGGTTACGTTACTTTGTTTTTACGCATATCAATGCTGATGTCATCCTTGTAGAAGAACAGTTGTGGTACTATTTAGCCGATAGCTGAGGGAATAAGAGGGTTCAGACCTTTACCAAGAATGTTATTGATTAAACTCTATGCAAATCATCTGGGGGGGTGTCCTCGTGGTGTAATGGTTAAAGCGATGGACTGCGGAATCGTAGTAAGCGAGTTCGAACTCCAGTCGGTTACAATTACATACCCTTGGGAAAGGTATGAACCCCCTTATCCTCCCAGCTATGGGTTAAATAGTACCACTACTGTTCTTCTAGGAGAATAGCTTTGGCATTAAATAACCTACAAAGGTTGATATGCCATTAAAAAAAGAAAACAAACCAGCAAATCATCTGTAGTAAAAATACATGAAGCTTTTATTGTTTACTAAGGATTATTATTATTAGTTACTTGAAACCATATAATTGATTGCAAATTATTATTAGCGTTTGATAGGAATACTTTAAACCATATAACTGTGTATTGATTATTAGTATTAAATAAGAATACTTGAAATCATATAACTGCGTGCAAACAAACAATTATGGACAAAAAAAAAATACTGAAATCATTACAGTAAAAAATTTACAAATAACCAATTTTGGCATTAAATAACCCATAAAGAGTTGATATAGCGTTAAACAAATTGACTAATAATAAACAATCATATTGTATATAAGCCATTGTTAACTTCTTGTCTGCTGTGTGTGAGAGTTTAATGTTGAAACCTAGAAAACAGCTAGCATAACGAATGCTGATTTTCCAGGTAGGCAAGCAGTTTTTCTCTGTTTGGAAAACTATTACAACACTTTCATAAACCTAGTGACAATTCTTATTTATTCATTAGAATCGCTTTAGATCGACTAATCGATCACTGGTTGATATATATATATATATATATATATATATATATATATATATATATATATATATATATATATAATGGGAAAGAAAGAGGGTAACCGGAAAAAGAAAAAAAGAAAAAAGATAAAATTAAAGGTAGTAGGAGAAAGGGAAGGAGAAAAGGAAAAAGGCATTGTTTCAAGGAGGCCGGTAGAGGTGGGGGTGATAACAGAGAGTAATCGAAGGAAGTCGAGAAAGAAAGAGAGGAAGTAGAGAAATAAGGAGAGAAATGAAGTAGGGAAAGAAGGAGAGAGAGGAAGTAGAGAAAGAAACGCAGAGAGGAAGAAGGGGAGAGAGAGAGGAAGTAGAGAAAGAACGAGAGAGAGGAAGTAGAGAAATAAGAGAGAGAGAGAGGAAGTAGAAAAAGAAAGAGAGAGAGAGGAAGTAGAGAAAGAAAGACAGAGAGAGAGAGGAAGTAGAGCAAGAAGAGAGAGAGAGAGAGAGAGGAAATAGAGAAAGAATTAGAGAGAAGAGGTTGAGAAAGAATAAGAGAGAGGAAGAAGAGAAAGAATAAGAGAGAGGAAGTAAAGAAAGAAGGAGAGAGAGAGAGGAAGTAGAAAAAAACTAAGAGAGAGGAA
>CAUZXS010004002.1:60000-92500 GCA_963585895.1 Sepioteuthis lessoniana | reverse complement strand
ATCCCTCTTTTACTGCCCCGAATTTTTTTCGTTACTAGTTTATATAACTTGAACTTTTAAAAAAATTTGGATACCAAAAAATAATCTTGAGGATTTGTTCATAACTGTTAGAATTTGAAAATTCTTACTGCATTCCATCATCTTTAAGTGTATCTGGTTTCTGATTTCTTTGTTTAATGGCATATCAACCTTTGTAGGCTATTTCATGCCAAAGCCACTCTCCTAGAAGACTTTAAGTGTATCATTCTGATATCAGGGATGGCGATTGAAATAAACTTAAATTTTATCGTTTGAAAAGAAATATAACAATTGTTAAGGCAAGCGGGGTCTTCTAACTCTCAAAAAGATTAGACCAAAACATCTTTTAAATAATTTTTGATTTTCTTATAAAGGATTATTCAATTTTGATTGTTTCAATAAAAAGTAAAGTTTGTGAGTAGGATTGACACCTACATTGTTTTGAATAAAATGTTCTTTTTCTTCCAAAGCAAAGATTCTAGGATTTTGTGGAAAATTATACAATTAAAACAGATATCATTAGGTAGTGTTTATCACGAAACAATACAGCACTGACAATCTGCAACTAAAGTAAGAATATGTAGCAAGCAAAAAATACCCCCCTTATTTATGAAAATTTATTTTTTGGCTATCGAGGTGTTGCGATTTTATTGTTCTATTTTTCTTCAAATAAATAAGTAAAAGTAAAGTTAGCGACCATAGTCGAGGGTGACCCGAAGGCTCCCTTTTCGATAGCTACTACACCAAGGTGTAGGGGAGGGCGCTACTCCATTCCCTGGATTGCTCCACTTTACCCTTGAACCGTACCTTATAATGCTGAGTGTTAAGCAAGGTGGTATCAAGTTCCATTTTTAAAGTCTTTGGTATGACTCGACCTGGGATTGAACCCAGGTCTCCCGGGCCATTGGCGAACACTCTAACCGCTGGGCCAATGTCCTTTTCCACGTGTAGCCATTTTTTAAATAAACGTCTCAGCTCAGAAAACTGTTTTTATAAAAATATATTTCTATCAATCATTCAGTTCATATCTATCTATCTATCTATCTATCTATGCGAACCTCCTTGAGGTCGAGGCTAAAATGCTGTCTGCGACATCATCGTTGTGAATTTGAACAGTTGTCTCGTTATTGCTTTCACTTTCGGGCTATTGCCCTTGGGGAAAGTCTTGAACCTCTTATTTCCCTCAGCTATAGGTTAAATAGTATCAGTACTGCTCTTCTATTGGGATCGAATTGGCATTAAATAATCCAAGACGGTTGATATGCCGTTAAACAAAGAAACCGAGTCCGAAATCTATCTATCTACTTATCTATCTATCTATTTAGCAACTGTCAATATTCTAACAAAAAGGATATATCGTGGATGACACTACACATTTGTTTTATTTATTGTTTAGTAAAATTCACTTCAATTTACGTTCATATATCTAAAATGCACTGATTTTAGTGAGATGGATTAAAAAAAGAATCTGTTTATCCCCTATAAACACTACAATTATGTTAATCCATATTTACTTACATTCCCACCCCTGACCATCCCAATTCACTGATCAACCCAAGTATTTTCTCATTTGTTTTCGCTTTTGTCCTGCTTAAAACCTGACCTTAAAAACAAAAACAAATAAACAAAATAGCAAAAAAAAAAAACAAACAAAAAAAAAAAAACAACAAACAAACAAACAAACAAACAAACAAAACAAGAAAAAACAAAATAAAATAAAAAAACAAAAACTTAAACATTAATTTTGATACAAAATTAATCAAAAATGTACACTTTTTTTTCCTTTCTTAAAACATCCAGTCCCATCAAAATTTTAATCATAAAACGATTTCTCGCTTTTTTCGTTTTTCGTTTTTATCCTTCATTCTTCATTCCGTTTTTTTTCTTTCTTATTTTCCCGCTAAAAAAAACCTATGTCAAGATTTTTCATGGGGAGTTTTTACATTCATTTAATTTCAATTTAATTCATTACTTTTCGTTGATTATAAAATTATGTCTGTATTAACCATTTTCGGCGAAATATTTTCCCCACCCAAAATAATTTTCTGTTGTTGTTTTTTTTTGTTATTTTCTTACAAATATTTACACCAATTTCAAAATTTTGAAATGTGTACAATATAACTTTTTGGAGCCGATTTCCTCTTCATTTTGATAATTATTAAGTAATTTTAAATTGTATAAAAAAAATGATATGTTAAGCGCTATTCGGCAAATGATTAATGTGTATTAAGATATTCTTTTTTTCAAATAAGCAGACAATCACTTTGCTGAGAGCGCCAAGTTTGATTTTGAGAGAGAGAGAGAGAGAGAGAGAGAGAGAGAGAGAGAGAGAGAGAGAGAGAGAGAAAGAGGGTGGAGAGAGAGGGGAAGCAGGGTTTCATTTTCGGTTGAAAATATTTCACAATGGAAAATTATCATAACACAAAAGTTTTGTTGTGTTTCACTAAATTGCTTTGAAGGATTCTTCACACACACACACACACACACACATATTCACATTTTATATTTACACGTGTTTTGGGGCGTTTACAATGAAAAATGAATATATATATATATATATGAAGTAAAAAAGTAAAGTTGGCAACCGTAGTCGGGGGTAACCAAAAGGCTCTTTTTAATAGCTACGACACCGATGTGAAGGGGAAGACGCTACTCCTTTCCCTGGATTGCTCCACTTTACCCTTGATACGTACCTTATGTTGCTGTTAAGCAAGGAGGCATCAAGTACCATTTATAAAGTCTTTGGTATGACGCGACTTGGGATTGAACCCGTTCCCCCAGACCATTGGCGAACACTCTAATTTTCACCCAAAAAATGGATATACTACGTCACCAGTTTTTTTTTGGTTTTTTTTTTCGCTGTGTGTCTAACCGGATATCAACTCTTTTCAAAACTTAAAAAAAACGTTTAGAAAAGAGTTGATATTCGATAACATTCTAAAAAATCCTTTTTCACGAAAACTCTTTTCCTGGCGATGATCTAAGGTGAAAATTTGTTGAGAAAAATCCAAAAATATATTCCTTCAAAATAAGTATTCCTATTTGTTTTATCCTTTTTGTTCATATATATATATATATATATATATATATGGTTGGCTGGTCCTACACAAGTCTTCATCACTCTAAATAAAATCTCCTCTGCAAGCATCTTGGACTGAACTTATGGAAAATCATGTTATTTGCTACTGGATAACTTTATATATATTTATATATATATATATATATATATATATATATATATATATATATATATATATATATATATATATATATATATATATATATATATATATATATATATATATATATATATATATATATATATATATATATATATATATACTTCTGTCTGTCTGTTTGTCTGAGGAACGCAGAAACGGAAAATAATAGACGCTTTAAATTTTGCTTGGATGGACTAAATTCTGGGCTCTAACCTCTACGAAAGTGAGTTCCGAGATCATTTGGGATTACTGGAAATCATACATATGGCAAAACATGCCAAATTGAGAGAAATAAATTTTGATGTGAAATAAAAAATGCTTTTTTATTTTGTCCCATAAATTTATAGACAAGGATAGATCCATGTTTTTCGCGTGACCAACTATATGTTGGATGTCATGAGTAAGAAGTGAAAAAAATTCAAATAAAATCTAAAACCTTTTTTTTTTTCACGTATTTAGGTCCTGTTATATTTTTGTATTCATTGACTTAATGTCAAAATACCAATCAGAATTATTTCATTCAAACATATTCAACAAAATGTGTCTTCTTTTTCTCCTGGGCATCGGCGGGTACATCAGCTAGTTGGTATTTCTTTTCTGTCTGTTTTTGCCCAACAATTCCCACTTTCCCTACCCACTGATCAGAAAACGTTTGCCTACCCATTACTTTCTGACTTCCACTTGAATAATTAATATAAAAGACAAACTCATTACCACCATTAAACAGACGACACCTTGTTACCCGTTCCACGTCATGATAGCTAACACTGAACTTTGTTTTTAAGTCAATAAATTCGATTTTGTCTTTTCACCTCGAGCGTTACAGCCATTATAGCCTGTTGATGGTCACTGCGGATGAATTATATTTGTTTTTTGTTGGCCATGTGGCTTTTTGATCTGATTCTTTGTTGCTTTGTAGTCGATAATAATTTTTGAGAATTTAGAAAAGAATTTTAATTGAATCGTTTTCGGTAATATGGTGGCAAATATTATGGCAACACTGATTGTATGCAAGGGCGCGAAAACGATCTATCTATCTATCTATCTATCTATCTATCTATCTATCTCAAATGGTTCATATCTATCTATCTATCTATCTATCTTGTGGCATATTGGCAAAAATTCTGGATTGCGACCTCGAAGTAAGCGAGTTTGAACTCCAGTCGCTTTGTTACGTTTACTTTTGGACTCATACACTTGAGTAAGGCATGAAACCCCTCATACCCCAGTTATGATTTAAATAGTATCACTACTGTTATACAAGGATAGCTTTGGCATTAAACAACCCACGAAGGTTACTATTCTATTAAGCAAAGAAACCAAACCGAACCAAATCATATCTATCAATTCATATCAATCGATCGATCTATCATCTTAAGCCTATCTAAGTACTCAATAATAATGGTAATAATAATAATATTGTTGAGATCGGCCAGAATACTAAGGAGAGTCCTGGAGACTTGAGGACACGTGATGTGCGAAAATTTCTCAAATGAGTAAAATAGTTATAATAATTTGCAGAATTGTTGTTAGTGTAGCTTATAAGATGAGAGAAATGAAATGATTAATCCCATAAGTGAATCAAGACTTGATTCGACAGAGTGGGAAGGACGATCCACTGGGAATTGCACAAGAGATTAAAATTTAACGATACTGATAAATAATATATGTAGAAACCAGAGTCTGTCTTCGAAAAGGAGTTGCATAAAATTCCCTTTGTGTTTTGTGAAATAAACAGATTATTCAATTCTGGCCAGAAGGTCAGACTTTTGAGGTTAATTAACGGAAAGAAAAGAAATTGTTATTCAGTGGATATTTCTCTGTTTCAAAGTGAAAATAAAAGAAAATGTAAAAGTCAGATGAAGACCTGAATCTTTTTAAAGAGCCGAAAGAGAATATGAAACATAAAGATGAAGATGCTCCCAATTATAGTGAGTGCCACTGGGACAGTCTTCAAAGGCTTGTATTTTGCAAAGCGGTCCTACAAAGTTCTCGGTCTAACTAAGAAATTGATCACTCTCTTCATTTTAAATATCTTTATTGAGATATTTCAGAAAGTTTAGTAGAGGCGAAAGACCCCTCCCCCAAAAAGGAGCATTGTGAGATTGAACTGCATCTGATAGAGAGGCTCCACTTCTGGAGATCTAGGGAAAATGCCATTACTCCCAGGTCCTCTCTGATCCAGTGTAATCGTACCAGTTATCGCACTATCTATGGGTCAAATAGCCCTGTTTAAGATTATTTGTATTAGATAAAAATACTTGATACCATATAATAATTAATTATTTGTATTAAAAGTTACTTGAAAATATAATTATTTACAAAGAATTATTATAATTAGTTACTTGAAACCATATAACTGTGTGCAAGAAATGGCTTTTATCAAATAGAAATAATTACTTGAAACCATATAATAATTAGTATTCGATAAATTTGGTTTGATTTCTTTGTTTAATGGCATATCAATCTTCGTAGGTTATTAAATACCAAAGCCATCCTTGTAGAAGAACTGTTGCTGGGATGAGGGATAAGAGGGTTTATGCCTTTCCCAAGAATATTTGTCAAGTGAACTTAATACCATGATGGAGTTTGTACTCGCTTCCAAAGATGTTGCTGTCCAGCACGTTAGCCACTACACCACGGAGAATTCCCCCGTATTAGATAGGGATACTAGATATCATATAACTGTGACCCCCCCCCCGAAACTCTTAAAAAACATCTGCCTCCAAAAACTGGAACTATAAACATACAATTAACTTACTAGGCATAACATAACCCGAAACGGATTGATACGCCATTAAAATCAACCAATCGGAATGTTTATCTAAATAACCTTGATGAACAATGGTCCGAGTTGATTGATCTGAGGGATGCAAATGTGTGCGTGAATAGTGTTAAGGCCGAGAACTTTTCTATTTCAAACAATTTAGCTTAAGTACAGTTTCAATGTCAAAAACAGTTCTATTTCTAGCAATTCAGTTTAGCATAAGTACACAATTTAGTTCTATTTGACCCATAGTTAGGACCCTATCAGGCGCTACCACTCCGGGCTAGAGTGGACCTGGGAGCGATGGCAATGCAGGGGTACTCCGTATTCCCCAAAACTCCAGCATTACTGGAACCTCACCATCAAGTAGTTTTGTGTCATATCCAGGGCACTCATTGGGAAGGGGGTCTTACCCCTCTGCGGAAGTGCAGTCGGTGTATTCTACAGCCCCAACCGACTGGGTAACTAATATCCGTACTTCATAAAAATGCTTTCATTTTTCATAAACACTCCGGTCGATTCGATCGACTGATAAATATCCCGATTGTTACCAAACAAAATGCTTTCTTTCTGTACACCACCCCAATCTTTTTTCGTATATTTGAATTGTTTTGTTTCCTTTTCGTTTTTTATGTTTACTTCACGGTGTATCTATTTACATTGTTTCATTGTGTGTCCGTTGATTTTGTTGTGTGGTATGTGTGTCCATGGGTATGTACATACATGTGTGTATGTATGTCTGTGTGGGAGATTGTGTATGTGTGTGTCTTAGCTTGACCGCCGTCATTGTAAAGGGCGACCATGGGCATCTCTTCAGTCGTATAGGTCAGCACTTGAAAAGAGACAAAACCAATAGAAAAAGGAGAAAATATGTACTGAGGTTAGGAAAAATGAATCTATAAAAGAATCTAATGTAAAAATGGCGGGATTTTGTTGTCGCTTGGCTGAAGCGGACGTTAAAAACCACACAATATATGAAAATATAAAATTATGAATAAACAAAGAGAGAGGGGGGGAGCCTAAGTGAGATAACATTCAAGAAAGGGGAAGAGAAAAAGAGATAGAGAGTGGGAAAAGAAAGAAAGAAAGAAAGAAAGAAAGAAAGAAAATGAGGAATAGAAAGCGAGAGAAAAAGAAGGGAAAAGAAATAAAGAAGGAAAAGAAATAAGATAGATACGAAGAAAGAAAGAAAACGCTAAATAGAAAGCGAAAGAAAAAAAAGAAAGAATGAAGAACGAACGAAAGAAAGAAAAGGATAAAAGAAAAGGTGAGAGAAAAAGAAAGACAGAAAGAAAATAAGAAAGAAAGAAAACGACGGTAAAAAGGTGATAGAAAAAGAAAGGAAAAGAAAGAAGAAAGGAAAAAACGTGAAAAAGAAAGAAAGAAAGAAAGAAAGAAAGGAAGGAAGGAAGGAAAAGGAAAAATATAAGGCAAAAGAAAAAGAAAGAAAGAAAGAAAGAGAGGTAGAAAGAAAAAGAATAAAAAAGAAAAGCCATAAATAGAAAGCAAGAGAAAAGAAAGAAGTAAAGAAAGAAAAGAAAAAGAAAAAAATTGGAGTTAAGAGAAAAAGAAAGAAAGAAACAAAGAAATCAATAGTTGAGAAATAGAAAGTAAAAGACAAGTGTATGTGTGTGTGTGTGTGTGTGCGTGTGTGAGAGAGAGAGAGAGAGAGAGAGAGAGAGAGAGAGAAATCAAAACTGATAATGAAAGAGAGTCAGGGAAATGGAAAGTGATTTGTTGGCTAAGGCGGGAAAAAATCGTCCACGCCTGTTTGAGCAAGAAGTGTAAGAAGAACATTTTAAAGCCTGGTTACGAACGATGTTGATGGCTCGGCTGTCGACACGCACCCAGCCGAGCATGAAGGAAATGCGATCAAAGTGTATTGACACAAAACATTACCATTAAAACAACGGGTAAAGAGAGAGAGAGAGAGAGAGAGAGAGAGAGAGAGAGAGATGATCAGGGTGTTAGCACATAGTTTGGATACTGAGCAGAAAAGAGAGAGAGAGAGAGAGAGAGAGAGAGAGAGAGAGAGAGAGAGAGAGAGAGAGGGATGATCAGGGTGTTACCATAGTTTTGGAACTGAGCATGTATCTTGCTTTTAGACATGTTTTTCACGTTCCTCATTTATTGAAGTTGGTGATCGAGGCAGTAATGTGTTTCTCAATAGGACCAGTATGCATTTACCCAACCCCTCCGCCAAAGGCAGAATGCAGCACAAGGTTAATTTTTAAGAACAAGGTCAATTCATATATATATATATATATATATATATATATTTCAATAGACCATTTTGGTCTGAAGGTAGAGAATGAACAAAAGAAGAGATAGATATCATATCGTTGAAGGTCCTAAGATTCTACGATGGCGCAGTCTAATACGTTAGCAACTACGTCTCAGGGACTTAGTTTGGCATCATGTTAAGCGAGTTCCAACTCCGGTCGCATTATTGCGTTCATTTTCAGACAAATGCCCTTGGGAAAGGCATGAACTCCGTTATGCTACCCCTAGCTATGGGTTAAATAGTACTGCTACTGTTCTTTGACAAAAATGGTTTTTGCATTAAATAACCCACGAAAGTTGATATGCAATTAAACAAAAGAAGCAAACTAAACCAATATACTGATCAAGGGTGGAATAGGCATTCTTACCATGAAAAACAGAATCGAATAACCAGGTTCGAAACCTAGGCAAGGTTTTTGACATTTCATTTTCGCTAATTTTCTTTGTAAACGATTAATTCTTTTTTTTTTTTTTTTTTTTTTTTCAACTTTTAGAATTCAGTGGCATTTGACGGAGAGGAGAATGGATTAGTGAACATTTTGATAATTACTATTGTCCTTTTTAATACGACAAAAATAACTGACGCTCAAGAAGACAAACCTGCCAGTTAATAAAGATAGCATTGGAATAATACTCGAGAAGAAAACATTAAAAATATAGAAACTCACTGAAAAAAAAAAAAGATTAAAAAATCTCGTAATTCAAATTCGTTTTAACTAAAGTAAATAAGCATCAGTAATAGTTTCTTTCATCCCAAACCTTGACAATCATTTTCTTCTTTTTAATGTATTTCTATAGAAGATTCGTGATTAATGCATTCACATTGTATATTTAGCCTTATTGTCTTTTGACTACTGATTATACCTTTTTTTTTTCTTGTTCTGCAATCATTTCTCTAGTAAAAACAATACATTAACATCATCCATATAATTGAGATATCAGTAATACCCGCATTATTTCCTGACCGCTGACAATACCTTTTTTCTGTTCTCCAATGGATTTCTATAGTATGCAATTACCTAACCACTCCCCCATGAGCAGGATATGACACAGGGTCAATTTTTAAGCGGAATAAGGATAGTTTGAATTCAAAGTTTCCATAGCTGGAGGAAAACCGATGGGGTTTTGCCTTTCCCAAAAGGGCATTAACGCTAAGTGGATCGCAAACAGTCAAGTTCAGGAAATTAATTCTCATCACCGATTTCATTTCATTGGACGATAACCGTTACACTTAGTATGTTTTTGCATATCTAATGTAAAACTATTAGCAATGCAGTTACATTATACATGTAAAAACCCGATCTGTTGTCCTGACCACCGACAATACCTTTCCAAATGATTTTCAAAATAACGTCTTCTGATTGATCTTTTTTTTTATTTAACAGCATATCAACCTTCGTGAGTTATCTAATGCTAAAGCTATCTTTGCAGAATAACAGTAATTGTACTATTTAACCCATAGCTAGGGGGGGATAAGTGAGTTTATACCTTCCCCTAGCGTATTTGTCCGAAAATGAACTTATTAGCGTGACTGGAGTTCGAAATCGCTTCCTACAATATCACAGTCCAGCACATTAACTACTACACCTTGGGGATTCCCCTTCCCTGTACTGATTGTCTGGTGAGATTTTTAAAAACAAATTTTAGGTTTAAAATAAATCATAAAATTTAAAGGTAAAGTATCAACTTTTTATTCTCACTAAAAACATTAAGTTTAGAAAATGACGGGAAAATTTGTACAGTTTCCCTGTTGCCACTGAGGACCCCCCCCCTACCGCAAAAAAAAAAAAAAGAACCGAAACGTTGTTTACATTATCCTGGTTCAAGTGTAGTTGACATTTTCCCGCTAAAATTGCCGTGTTTCTACAGATCTAATCGTTTGAGAAAATGTTGATATAATTCCTACTTGTGATATAACAGATTATATAAACATCTAGTAAATCTATGAATAAATAAATGATATTTTCCCAGGCTGAAATGTACGAAAGACCAAATGGCCAAAATAACTTGTTTTCTTCTATGGTCATCTTCGGTTTGTTAAAAAAAAAATCAGTGTCAATTCAACAATTGCACCGCCCTGTCTGGAGGGGGGCTTAGAATACGGTGACTGTATCCTTTGCTGTGGGGTCAGGTCTCCTCTCTTCAATGGCCTGGATATGACACTCAATCAATATGATACTGATCTGATGGTGAGTCTCCAGTTCTAATACTCTGAGTGTAGTAAAAAGTAAAGTTGGCGACCATAGTCGAGCGTGACCAGAAGGCTCCCTTTTCAACAGCTACTACACCGAAATGTAGTGGAGGGCGCTACTCCTTTCCCTGGATTGCTCCGCTTTACCCTTGATACGTACCTTATATTGATGAGTGTTAAGCAAGAAGGTTACAAGTTCCATTTTTAAAGTTTTTAGTATGATGCGACCTGGGATTGAACCCAAGTCTCCCGGACCATTAGCAAACACTCTACCGACTAGGCCACCTTTTATAACTGGAAATTTATCGTCAAGAAAGATTTCATAAACTAAATCTACTAACCAATCAGATATTTTTTACTAATCGAGTCATATATTTTTGAAACAAATTTTCTAATCAGATGAAAAACAGCAATAAAAAGATTTAAGTTTGAATTGGACAATCTCAGTTATAATGATGAGAAAAAATTGAAGAGGGAATTTCGGGGAACTATCAGATAAATGACCCAACAGAATTTGATCTGTATATAGACATTGTTTTAATAGTATTAATAGTTCTAGGCATAGTTTCCTTTTTTTTTAAAGATTGATATAAGTATATGGAAAAAGTGGAGATGCCCAAGGAGGCATAACAAGCAAATAATAATCATACAATACTCTTCCGTTAGGAGTCCATGGTAGGTGGAGCACACATGCGTCGAATGTTCAGGATTATAAAAGTTAAATGTAAAAAAGATATTTACATGAGAATTAATTTTTTATTTATTGCGGATTTTTTGTCCTCATCTTGGTAGTTTTTGTGTTGTTTCTTCTTCACTACGTTTCGGCCAAATTTCACCTCAGCATTCCTATCCGAGGTCGCGGTTAATCACCTGAAGAAGACCATTGGTGAAATTTGGCCGAAACGTAGTGAAGAAGAAACAACACAAAAACTACCAAGATGAGGACAAAAAGTCCGCAATTAATAAAAAAATTAATTCTCGAATTAAGAAGCCTCATCTCAAAATGATTCCAATTAAAGACAGATATTTACATATATACCTAAATGTTGTAACAACACAAAGGAATCGATTCCAGTATGAGGCTAGGAAATGATGATACAATCATTTCAATTGCTAACCATTGTTGATTGTGAGTCCAGTGTTGCCTTTGTGCGGTATTCTTTATGAAACTTAATATATATATATATATATATATATATATATATATAGTAAGAAATAGAACTTGAAAGCCAGAAGATGATGACAGAGTTGTTTAATTTTTGTGTAACATTTTGTTCTTCATCAAACGATCATTTTCAAACACAAGTGGAAAGAAACGCTGATATTGATACTAAAGTTCTATTAATCATACGCGAACATGGCCGGTCATTATGTGAATGTTATGTGAAGTTAAGAGATCTAAGAACATTCAGTGGGAAGTTTACGTGGTGCAATGGCTAACGTATTACATTGTAACATCTTACTTAGCGAGTTCAAATTCCAGTCATGCCATTACGTTCTCTATCGCCCAAATGTTCTTGGGGAAACTTATGAAACCCCTTATCTCTCTCGGCTTAGGTTAAATAGTATAACTACCCTGCTGTTATTCTACAAGGATGGCTTTGGCATCAAATGACCCATGAAGGTTGATATGCCATTAAACAAAGAAACCAAAGCCTGCTAAACCAAAAGAGATTCACAAAATGTCAGGACTTTCATATGCGATGAATAGAACAACAAAATGTGTTTCTTTTTTTAACTTTTTAAAACTTTCCCACTTTTTTCTGAAAATGTTCGCACCATGAAGCAATAGTAAGAAAATAAAACAATTTCACCCCTAACTTAAGATTTTCTAGTCCTATTTCTTACCATTTGGTCGGATATTAGCTAATACAGTTATCACCGCCCCATATATATATATATATATATATATATATATATATATATACTTCACTTAATGTTTTTTCCGAAAACTCAGAGTTTATGCAGTACTATTAAAATCAAACAGCTTTAGTGGGCATATTTAAGTATTTAGTGAAATAGTGAAATATATCCCTAGCTAAAGAACTCCTCTTGTCGATAATTGAACCTAAGGTTTTTTCCTTTTTTTTTTAACAAGCTTTACCCTCTAATTTCATGAATCCGAGATCGTTGGTATATCTCAAATCCATGTTAGTCATTCCTTTCCATAGAATTTGTCATGACTGCAACATATTTCTCTTTCTTGATTTTGGACGAAAGGTGACCAACCTACCCTCAATTCGATTAACCTTCAAATAGCATTTCTTTCTCTTGTTTCCCGAGTGAATTGGTTTTCAGCCCGGATAGCTCAGCTCTAACCAATTGGCTAGCAAGCGAACCCTCATGCTAGAGGTTCGCCTGTCAAACCCCCATGCCAGTTGCCAGGGACGCGTTCAGGATAAAATCAGTGGCCGTGATGATATTTCTGACAATAAACGGTGGATTTGCGAGGGTGTGATCAAGCTTAAAGTCAAGAGGGAGGGGTCAGTCACTGAGGGGGCTGTGGATCCATTTTACAGTCTGGATGGACATTGGCCAGGGAGTAATGGCCGAATATTTACACAACATAAATGCTGAGTTTAATGGTTTGTCAGCATAAATCTGTGAATTTGGGAATCTTTATTTTTTATTGGTGTGTGCCGGTGGAGATGAGAGAGAAGGGTCATAGCCAAAATCTTGCGTTGACTTCTTTGCGAAACGCCAGTTCTGTGTGAAGTCAATTAACTGTTAGGTCTCTTTATGTTCTTCTTGAGCACACTGAATAGATAAAGGGTGGCATAGTGGTTAAGTTTTCGCCGAGGTCAACAGATTTTCATGATTGATTGTGTCAATCTTTGCATAAGTTCAGACTTCTGTATAAAAGTTAAAATGAAGAGATTGTGTTGCAGAAACTCGTTCGATTTGAGAGGCTTAGAATACACTGTATTCCTTGCCGAGGGTTAATCCCCCTAAAATAGAGGTGTCCTGGGTATACATCAGATGTTGAGGTTCCAGTTCTAAAGCACTGGGAAGCGTGGAGTCACCCCTTTACTGTCATTATTCCCAGGTCTACTGTAACCCAAAATGGTAGTACCTGTTAGAGTCCCATCTATGAGTCTATAAGATCTGTCTGAAAATTATTTGTATTAAGAATAGCAACTTAAACCTATCATTTTTTTTTTACTTATGATTATTATTATAAGTTATTTGAAACTATATAACTGTTTGCAAAATTGAATATTATTTAATATGAATAATTATTTGAAACGATATAATTAGATTGTCTCATCAATCGAAAAAGACATCGACACTCGACTAGCAAAGGCATGGACAGCTAGCGATAGGCTATCGGTCACGTGGAAGTCACACCTGACCGATAAAATGAAACGAGTTTCTTCCAAGCAGCAGTCGTGTCGATACTGCTACATGGCTGCACTACATGGACGCTAACTAAACGTATGGAGAAAAAGCTTGACGGCAACTACACAAGAATGCTGCGAGCAAGTTTGAATAAGTCCTGGAGACAACACCCCACAAAGCAACAGCTATTCGGCCACCAACCTTCCATCACGAAAACTATCAAAGTTAAAGACAAGCCAGACATGCAGGACACTGCTGGAGAAGCAGGGACGAGCTCATAAGTGATGTTCTCTTGTGGCCGAGCAAAAGCAGGACGAGCAGCTCGAACTTACATACAGCAGCTCTGTAAGGATACGGGATGTAGCCCTGAGGATCTACCAGAAGCGATGAACGATAGTGAGGAGTGGCGAGAGAGGTTCAGGGATATCCGTGCTGGCGGCACGACGTGATGATGATGAGGAGGAGGATGATATAATTAAATATGAATTATAAGAATATTAAAATAATACAACTACATGCGAATTTTTCGTGTGAGATAGGAATAGTTGATAACTGTTAAGGAATATCTGCATAAAAATGTAAATGTACACTGAAGGAAATTCCCTAATTTCTAGGCATGAAATAACATTAGACGGGTTGACATGATGTCAAAATTGATCAATCAATCAATCATACCAAAAAACTAATATAAGAACAAAACATTCTGCCAAAATTGACTCGCATCTTTTACCATTGACAGTGAGAGTAAACTTTTTGGCATCTCGTGCTTGAGTAGTAAAAATAATCATGGGAGAGTGTTTTCTTTAAATTTTCGATCACCAACTTTCTTCTCTCTAATTCTTTGCCTGTGATGAAACATTTTTTTGTCGAATTATTGATGACCAGAAAGCACCAAAAAATAAATTCATCACTTTCCAAATGTTACTTACGCGATTTCAACACAAACTGTCTTAAACGAATTTAGTCTTTTACAAATTTAAGCGGTGAAAACCTGCCCTTCATTTTCACGAATTCATAGCCACGTATATCTATATGATAATCAGTGCTGTTATTTATTTATTTATTTTTTTTTTTGCTGTTTCTTTCTTGATTACCTTGCTCGTTTATCTGTGACATCTCAAAGGAGGAGAGTGTAGTATCTGTTCGCCCTGTCTATAATAAAAGTGTTGTTCTCTTACGGGAGAGTGGTTTGCCAAAGCGCTTGCTTCTTATCAAATTCTATTTTGCATCAACTATGACTACATGTCAGTGACAAGACCTTTTTTTTCAAGGTATTTAGCAATGAAACAGAGAACAAAGAGAAAGAAATTTACGACTTTCTCTAAGACATTGCTGTGAGGTGAATATTAGCCGCCAAACTGAAATTCGAACACGTATCACCGATTCCCTTTTCCTGTTGATAACCATCACCTTACAATTTCGATGATTTTTTGTTTCATTAACAAGAAAAGAAAAGAAGAAAAAACATGAGTAGCCTTAAACTGTTTAGCCTTATTGATCAAATGTGTCAACATTTTGGAGTGACCACACACACACACACACACACATATATATATATATATATCAAAACTCAAAAAAGGTTTCCTATTACTTGAATGTTACGAGACATAAACTGTCAACGTATATTTTAATACACTTGTCATGTGTTACAATAAGTCACTTGGTCCAAACTAATCATGGGATAAACATATTTTTGTCTTCCTTTTTAGATTTAAATAATTCAAATTATTTATCACCTGATTTAAATTAGGCTTGTGGTAAATTTGTGGTTGCATGCCTGCATTTGGATTTCAGCTCTTATCTTTTATTTTGTTTTAGGCAATTCTATTATGCTGAATATCTCCTCTCAACACAATCTATCCAATTCTGACTCTTCATTGCTGGTGCGCTCCTTTTTAATGATTTTTTATTCGATTTGATATTCTGTTTCCCTCGTATGTTTTAATTCTTATTTAGACTGCGCTCGTGGCGTAATGGTTACCATCGTAGGAAATAAACTCAGGTTCAAATCATGGATGAAGCAGTTTGCATTTCGCATGACGCTAATATTCTTGATAAAGGTATGAATCCAACAATTCTTCCTCCAACAATGGGTAAATAGTAGGGCAGACTGAACCTCTTTAACCTTATTAGAGAAATCGGTCTTAGAGAAAGAAACTCTGAATTCAAACCTATTAAACTCTGTGTAAAAATTTATCTGGTCTGGCATCCTGCTCGAAGCGGAAGGATTGAGTAAATATATAGATTTTGATAACCTAGTGTTGTTCACGTAGCGTCCATTTTGAAAGGACTATCTATGATTATAAAACCTTTTGTTTCCGAGGCTTTTCTATTTCCCAATATAAACGCTGTTCGATCTTTGTTCATTTGTCATTGTTGTTTGATATGTCACCTTTGCGATTAAGCACTTTCATATAAAGAACATTCATTTTCATGCAATAACAATGTGATTCTCCAGTATTTACCCTCTTATTGATTATTTGGCTATTACGTTTTTGGATTATATATATATATATATATATATATATATATATATATATATATATATATATATATAATTTGAGGGTAAAAAAGTCCGTAAATGCGATGGAATGTTGTAACTTTATGTTTCATGCGATTATTAAAGAGTAAATTCAACGGAAACAGGAAAAATGACGAATATGAAAACTTCGGTTTCTTTGTTTTTATGGCATATAAATCATTTAATATCAAATCTGCCCTTTTAAAAGGACAGTAGTGGTTTTATTTGACTCATCGCTCGGGTGTATAAGGGGGTTTACACCTTTCCGAAAGGTATTATATATATATATATTTAAACTTTCAAAAAGACCAAATTTATTCATGTTAAAAAATAAAAATGAACAACTAACCGTTTTTGGTCCTACCTGGTCACAGTTAAACTAGGACAACGATTAAGACAAAAGAGAGGAATTAGACTCTATTATGTTAGAAAAAATATGACGGGGAGGGGAAAGTTAAATTGTCATCAAATTAAGACCCAATAAACATTCCCTCTGCTTACAGAGGGAGAACAAACCAACGATTGGACGCAAGAATTAAATAACACGTGCCTACGAAAATACGGCTTGGAAACTACTTTGCTGACCATATTGATAACACTTATGGGTCTGCTATAGCGGAACACCTTATAAATAACCGTGATTGTGCCTCATCCTACAGTGTTGACCTGTTTACTATTTTAAGCAGGTCCCACTCACATTTCTACGTTAAAGTGTTAGAGACTGACCATTCATATTTTGACCCATAAACCGTCCCTCTGTAAGCAGAGGGAATGTTTATTGGGAAAAGTAGGAGTTTTAAAAACGAAGGATATCTGTTTGATTTAGAAGTATTTTCATAAACTGACAATTTCATAGGTCGACCTATACATGAATAATAACTTTCCAACGTTTAAATTCAAATATACTGCTCCTAGTGAGCAGTCTTAGGCTTTTAAAATGAATTAACGATTAAAACGATTAATGATCAAAAATAAATTAACGATTTTGTGATCATAAATTAAGGGTCGACTTATACACAAGTAATAACTTTACAATGCGTAAATCTTGGATTCGAAAATTATTTCCACAGATCAATAATTATGTGACCATAAATAAAAGGTCGACTAATACACGAATATTTACGGTAATAGCACTTTAAATCAACCTAAAGAAAACAAAGAGACAGAACTGCGGCAACATTTTGAAAGTTAGCCAATCAAAAGTAAGATAAACTGACTTCAAACTCTAAGACATAATTTTTCCTGTCTCGTCACTGGTCAGTCGTTTGGCGCCAGACTACTGACTAGTGTCCGCTCGCTATTGACTCCCATGGACAATTACACAAGAAAGGAACAAGAGAGAGAAAGTCGCATGGACAGTAATCAGCAACATAAGATAAGAAGAGAACTTGAAGGAGATGGAAGACTTGTACAGTGTCCACTAAGACTGACCACCTCCAGCCAATAACTCTCTCTCTCTCTCTCTCTCTCTTTCTCTCTTTCTCTCTCTCTCGTATATTCTATCTGTGCAGCTGGGCAATTTGTGGTAATAAATAACAAGCGTTTCTGCTGGTGATCGTGGGCGGACGTCATTCGGATGGCCAATTGACCTTTTGATCAGATATCGCAATCGATTCACAGTTTAAACCATTCGTCCGTGGCAGTTAGATTTGTTTCAAGTAAGTATTTTTTTCTTTTAGCAGTCGACGAAAAATGCTTATGGCATTATTCAGTTATTGTTGATGATCAGTCTTCTTTGGCCATCCGTCAAGACATCGTATGTGGATCTAGGCGATTTCATCTATTCTCTCTCTCTCTCTCTCTTCTACATCATATTATTCTCATTAGTTACTTTTGACCATATACGTGCATGCAAACAAATGACTATTATTAAACAGAAATAATTACTTGAAACCATATAATTATTTGTATTAGATAGTAATACTTAAAACCATACAACTGTTCAAATTATTTGGATTAGATAGAAATACTTGGTATAAAAAATTCTTAGGCAATCACACAAAAATGTAAATGAATGCGATTTCCTAACCACTCGGCATAAAGTGGCTCTACACGGGTTGAGATGTCGTTAAAATGTATAGTTGTATGTTACTTTCCTTCATCTTACGTTGTTGAATTTGGTTTCAGCCGTGTCTCAAACTTACGATCAAAAGCTTGTAAGAGACTTGATATTGTACAAAGACGCAATCTTCAATTTTCATTGACTACATTGGAGCCAAAAATTGCAAAATAAGCCGATCAACCACACAGCTCTCATTGAATGAAATAGCAATAAAGTAGTCTTATCTTTTTTTAAAATAAATATCTCCTTGTACATTGAAATCTTATTTTACTAATGAACATTCATTTTCCAAATAATTTAGTTGTTAAAGTGTAAGCGCAACAAATTAAATATACTTCTACAATACACAAAACATCCTAACAATTTTTTAATACAAATTCCTAATAAATTTTTAAACATCGAATTGCTGTGATTGATCGATTTATTTTAACAGCATGTCAACGTTTCTAGGATTATTTTATGCCAAGAGGTTAGGGAATCACGCACAGTAACGTTCATCTTTACATTCTTTGTTAAGCGCAATTAAATCAATTATATTTCTACAATACACAAACATATTAACATTTCTTTTCTACAGTCCCTTACAATATTTAATCATAAAAATACGATAGGATTTTTAAAAAAATTCTTCGATTTTGTGAGTGGTGGGACGAGAGTAAAATAGAAGTCAGAGGGGTCCATAGATAAAAAAGGACGGTAAAAAAAAGGTTGAGAACCATTGCTCTAAAAGAAACAACGAAGAGAAAGATACTCGTTACAATGAATAATCCTCGACATTTAGGCATAAGGTAAAATACTGCAGTGTGCACCAACCGAGACGCTGTGATCGAATCGACAAAGAAGATATTCGTTTGAATAGTTCATGGAATAATAATAATAATAATAATAATAATAATAATAATAATTTACTTTCTTATTTCAGCTTAGCGTAACGGTTATCGTCGTAAGAAAAGGAATCAGCGACCAGAGTTCAAATCCTGGACAAGGCAGTTTACGTTTCTGTTCTTCCAACAGTTTTGCGTATATAGTAGGAGACACTGAGTTCTTTAGCCTTGTTTAGGCAACCATTCTAGGAGAAAGAAAACTCTGAATTCAAACTAGCTTTACTTCGCTTAAAAATCGACCTTATGTTCTTTCCGTGGAGAAGGGATAATGCATTCACCTCATTCACCTCATGTCGAGCGTAACGCTTTAGAAAACTGAATCGGTGATCAGAGTTCAAATCTTGGACGAGACTGTTTGCATTTCACTTCTTATTAATGCCCTTGGGAAAGGCAATAATCCATCTGTTCTCACCCTAGTTATGGGTAAATAGTCGGACAGACTGAGGTCTTTAGCCTTGGTTAGGCAAGAAGTCAAGAAGGAAAACCAGCTTTTCATTGTTTAAATATTGCTCTTGTATCGCACCATGCCCGTGGGAGAGGGGTTGGGTAAATAGATACTCCAGCTGATGTTTTAGACGTTGAATTGACTCAAACAATCAAAATGATGATAACTGTTTGTCCTCACTTAGTGATAATTAATCAGTAATTCAGAGAGACAGTTCTGAATTCCACCAAAAACTCATAATGATCAGATGTTGACCTTAAGCCGATGAAGGCCGAAATCGTCTATTTGGCCCCATCCGAACAAAACCAAACCTTATCCATTGTGAAGATTAATGAATAAATAATAATCTATTGATATCCTTTCTTCTTGTTTGAAACAGTAACGGAAAATGATGGTCAACCTTCGAATACTGACCTTTGGTCATCTATTGCCCAAAAAGTCTCAAATCGTCAATTTTTGCAAGTTCAAGGAAAGGTCATTTTGTTAATTTTCAAGTGGTATTTTTCTTTCTTTATGATCTCTGTACACGTTTCAATATCTTTAGTCACTAGGGGAAAATACCAGTAGTAATTTTTATTGTTTCCGATTGACGATTCATATCCGGGTTGAAGGTTGATGATGCAATTAGTTTTTTGTAAAATAAGAGACAAGGAAAGCACCAGGACAATATTATTAAGAACATTTGAAAAACAAATGATTGTACCATATATGACGAAACAGATAGACTAAAATAGACTATTGCCAGATTCATACAACATGGCCTAATCGGGGAAAAAATTGTTGAGAAATTAATGCTATGAAGGTTTTCATAATCTTATGATAATACCAATATTTCTTTATCTGTGGGTGAGTCCCCGTGTCGTAGTGGCTAAAGTGAAGAACTGCGGGTCTCGAAGTCAATGAATTGGAACTTCAGTTGTTCTATTTCATTTACCTTTTGGACTAATACTTTTAGGAAATCAATGACCCCCCCCTATCCACCCAACAAAAGGTCAAATTGTTTCACGGCAGTTCTTCTAGAAAAATGGTTTCGGTATTAAATAACCCACGAAGGTTGATATGCCATTAAAAAAGACTCCAAATCTCTATCAATCGATCTCAATCTGTTCATATCTATCTATCTATCTATCTTAGTATGTTAGAAAATGACAAAAGCAAAGCATCGTATTGTAGAAAAAGAAAAACTGGAAAAAGTTTGAATATATTTTACACTAAAATGCAACGGTGATTAAAAAAAGTGACCGGCAAGCAAAGATATATATATATATATATATATATATATATATATATATATATATATATATATCGTTGCTAAATATATCTGTGTGTGTGTGCGTGTGTGTGTGTGTGTTTGGTTTGGTTTGGTTGTTTGGGTTTTATGGCGTATCAACCTTTGTAGGTTATTTATCGCCGAATCGATTTTTATGAAAATACTTCTATTTCAAACAATTTAGTTTAGGATAAGCACGTAGTTCAAACGTAAGTACAGTTCAATTGTGAAAAACAGTTCTATTTCAAGCAATTCAGTTTAGTCAGGCAGTTCTAATTCAGCTAATTCAGTTTAGTATAAGTACGGATTTTGTTTACACACAGTTAAATGTATATAACAATTCAATTTCAAAGTAAAAACAGTTCTATTTCAAGTAATTCAGTTTAGCATAAGCACGCAGTTTAAATGTAACTACGGTTTAATTTTCAAAAACATTTCTATTACAAGCAATTCAGCTCAAACAATTCAGTTTAGCATAAGTATGCCGTTAGTTGTTTTTAACCCATAGATAAGGCCCTATCAGGTGCTACCACTCCGGGCCAGAGTGGACCTGGTAGCAATGGCAATGAAGGGCTGCTCCGTTTTCCCCAAAGCCCCAGCATTACTCGGACCTCACCATCAGACTGTTTAGTGTCATATCCAGGACACTCATCAGTGGGGTCTTACCCTTCTGCAGTCAGTGTATTCTATAGCCCCAGTCGACTGGGCAAGTATACGTGTGTGTGTGTGTGTGTGTGTCGGAATTATGCTGTTCCAGATAGAAAATCAATACTGCAATGGATTAAAAATTCTATCCGCATCAGCATCATTTACACGTAGAATTAAACGAAACGTTGTGTAGCAATTACAGATTCACCAGTCTTAAAAAGAACGTTTCAACGCCAAGCACTCGATGCACATCAGTCCAACTCATAATCGTAACTTGTCGAATCGTAACTTGTTTTCAAAACAAAAATGGAAAGCCATTAGCTAGATGAAGCTTCTATTATCATTTGCCTAAGTTTACTTGTAGCGCACAGGTGCCAATTTCAAATGTGATGTCTATTTCTCTCTCTCTCTCTCTCTCTCTCTATATATATATATATATATATATATATTGTCATCTACAGACAGACTGTGTCGTTGTATAACTCATTAGTGTAACTAGACACGCGAGATGCTTCAAGCTGGGATATATATATATATATATATATATATATATATATATAATAACAATGTTGGTTGTCACTAAATCACTTTGTGGGTTTGTGTCATACCAAGTGCTATATAATATGGAGAGTGCTCAATATCTAGGATAGAGCTATAATAATAATAATAATAATAATAATAATAATAATAAATAAATGCATATTAGATATTTTTTCAATTTTCGATTCATTTCATTTTCTTAACTGCCTGATGATTGTTGTTTTGCAAAAAACTCCTTGAAACCCAGGGGTCGCAATCTAAATTCCATGAATTAAATATATATATCTAATATATATTTGTCTATTATATATATATATATATATAGTTTGGTATATTCATAAATAAATAAATAAATAAAGAGTGCTCAATATCTCTGAGAGAACATATATATCTCTTCGATGGTCCAATGATTGGAGACAATAACAGTCACCTGGCACCGATGACACTTTCCCTGTATTATCTTAATAATGATAATAATAATAATAATATGTCACACTGTATTTGTTATATAACAGGTTATTATTATCATTATTATTTGAAATCTCTTTTGCATTTTAATAATAATAATAATAGTGTTTATAACAATAATAAAGAGTTCGTGAAAAGCACCTAGTGATTTTAACCTGAAACTTTGGAGCCTCTTACGTGTATACAAAAGTGCAAGACAAAAAAAGTCAAAATGCAAGGAGAACGAGAATGAAGAGAGAAAAGACTGATTGACCTTTTCCAATCAAGAAAGATTTTCGAAAGAAAAGGTCAATGAAACCTTCAATTTAATACGACTTTCCAAATCGGTGACCTTTTAAGAGAAAAATTGTCAGTTTTAATAAATCTAGGGACACAGGAAAGGGGTTGGCTATTTTTGCTTTGCTTTTTTCTTAAAATTTTCTTCTTCTTCTTCTTCTTCTTCTTCTTCTTCTTCTTAGTGGTCTTCTTTCACTCTTTCTTTTTCTCCTCTACTTCTACTTCTTCACCTTTTAAAGGTCCCGTTGAATTTCTTTCTATCTTTTTCTCTTCTTTTTCTTCGCTTTTAACAGAGGTTATTTCTCTCTTTCTTTTCCTCCTCTTCTTTACTTTTTATAAATCCTGTTAAACTTATTTCTTTTTCTTTTCTTTTTTGTCTTTTATAGATGTTCTTTCTTTCTTTCTTTCTTTCTTTCTTTCTAACATTCCCAGCTTTTAAAAATTTCTCTTCGTCTTGCATTCTCTTTACAATTATTTTTTAAACAATATCAGTTGCAGTTTCCTTCTTCTTCTTCTTCTTCTTCTTCTTCTTCTTCTTCTTCTTCTTCTTCTTTATACCACTTGGTATTCTCACCACTTCACGCTCTAATCACGACTTTTCTCCATCTTTTATGCCTTCTCCTTTAAATTGTCAGTCTTTCATGTATTTAAATTATAAGTTTATTTTGTTTTTTTAAAATCATTTCTTTGGCTTTTATTATTTACTTTTTCCCGCCTTTTTCATCACTTACATTCTTTTCTTTTTTTTCTTGGCTTGTTTCTCTCTCGTTTATATTCTTCTTCTTCTTCTTCTTCTTCTTCTTCTTCTTCTTCTTCTTCTTCTTCTTCTTCTTCTTCTTCTTCTTCTTCTTCTTCTTCTTCTTCTTCTTCTTCTTCTTAACGTTATAACTTTTCATTTTTAACATTATTGAATTTAATTGGTTTCATTAAAAACTGAAAAAAAACTTTTCCTTTCATCCTTCTCACCAGCAACTTACAACTTACTCACGGAGTTTTACGCGCAAAATACAAATTTTCATGTCACTCAATTAAATCTGAGGAATTGCGTATTTTTGCGGATTAAAAATTGATTCAAAATCAAAACGAATCTTGAAGATAACAAATATGAAGAAATACATCAGAAGTTAATAAAAGAGAAAAAAATCAACTTGTTAAGTGAAAGAACATTT
The DNA here is from genome assembly GCA_963585895.1 of Sepioteuthis lessoniana. NCBI lineage: Eukaryota > Metazoa > Mollusca > Cephalopoda > Myopsida > Loliginidae > Sepioteuthis > Sepioteuthis lessoniana. The sequence goes on along the minus strand of CAUZXS010004002.1, from coordinate 68,398 downwards.
TTACCAAAGTGTAGAAAGACATTTTTCAGAGAAATAAAAAAACAAAAACAAAACCCAAAAACTTGCAAATATTATTTCAAGTGGAGACTCCCGGGGCAAGAAGTGACCTGAGTTTGTTTTTTTTAAAACGAGGCTTTGTCGGATAATGACGTCATTAAATGTGATCTTTAAAACCTTTTTAAAGAGATTTCCTCTTTTAAGAAGAAAAAAAATGATCAGAAAAAAAAACAAAAAAAAAAAACGAAAGAAAGTTTCAAAATTTTAACAACAATATCAATAAAAGCAAAAGGAAAATTTGACGGATATGAAATGCAAGTAATTTGATCCTTCCAATTTTCATTTTTTCTTTTTTTTTTTTTTTATTGATTTTTTTTCTTTTTGTTTGACCAATTGACATTAACTGCTAGAAAAATGACGACATTATGATATTAACTTAAAGAGAAAATTAAATAATTAGTTTTTTTATCTTAAAATTCAATCTCATCAATTACAAATGACAGCAACAATAACACATACCTCCTCCTACAACTACTACTTCTTTCTGACTCTCCTTCCTCCTCCTAAAACTATTAATTAATTGAACTCTTGTAAAATGCCAAGGTTTAATTTTCATATGTAAATGATATATATATATATATATATATATATATATATATATATATATATATATATATATAAAAGTTTTGGAAAATAATATTACTCATGTAAACTTTATACACACAAATATATTATATATATATATATATATATAAAGAGAGAGAGAGAGAGAGAGAGAGAGAGAGAGAGAGAGAATGAAAGAAAATCACATCAATCAGAAATAACAACAGCAATTAAAACCATTTCACTTCTCCTTCACCTCCTCCTCCTACAACTACTACAAAAACAACTAATAATAATAATAATAATAATAATAAGAAGAAGAAGAAGAAGAAGAAGAAGAAGTCAACTATTGATAATAATAATAATAATAATAATAATAATAATAATAATAATAATAATAATAATAAGAAGAAGAAGAAGACAACTAATAATAATAATGATAATAATAATAATGAATAGAAGATATATATATATATATATATATATATATATATATATATATATATATATATATATAGTCAGAAATGTTTACAAATGAGCAGAAATATAAATAGGTTTGAGTCTGAGTTGAAAAACTGTCAACTGAATGGAAATGCACTGACTGAGGAAAAAGTTGCAGGCGCAGTGGTCAGTAAAGAAGGTCATGCTGACAGTCTTTTGAGACCTGAAAGGACCCATGACTATTGACTTCTTTGGAAAAAGGGCAACTTTAAACAGTGCTTTCTGTTGGCAACTCTTTTGATAAAATTCACTTTATTTATTGAATAACATTCGTACATACACAGGACACACAAATTAAAAGTTGTTCCCTTGAATTTTAAAATAAACAACAATAGATAAAGAATTAAATCTTTGAATCATAATAAACTTTTATCAGAACAACATTACCACTTAAATGGCAATGACTTTAACAGAGATGCTAAATTCACAATAATAGAGAAGATTAGGGGGAGGAAAAACTTATTTAACATTACATCAATATTAGAAACCCATGAAGATGGATATTATATTTAAAAAAAAAAACCTACCTCCTGAAGAAATTGTTTGAATTCGGAGTTTTTCTTCTCCTCGACTTTCTGTCGTACCAAGGCTAAAGAACCCAAACTGTTTCACTATTGACTCATAGTTGGGTCGAAGAACAAATGAAGTCATGCTTTTCCCTTGATGCATCAGTGCGAAGTAAAATGTAAACAGTCTCGTCGAAGAAACAAAGCGAATAATTTTTTTTTTGCTTCATAAAAATGAGTGTTATGATTTATTTGCTTTAACCTTATTTACCAACCCCTCCGCTCGGGCAGGATATGACACAAGGTCAATTTTTAAGCGGAGTTTAACAGGTTTGAATTCAGAGTTTTCCTTCTCCTAGACTAGTTGCCTCACCAAGGCTGAAGAACCCAGTCTGTCCTACTATTTACCCATAGCTGGAGGGAGAATAATTGGATTCATACCTTTCCCAAGGGTATTATTGGTATGTGAAATGAAATCAGTCTCGTCCAGGATTTGAACTCGTGTCGCCGTGTCCATTTCCTACGACGATAACCATTACACCAGGCACCAATTGCTTTAACAGTTCTCAAGAAACAATATAAATCTGATTGGTTCATTTTCGTATTGAACTCCAACTTCACCTCCTCTAGATACTTAAGGAGATGAAGGATTCGGGGGGGGGTGAAATCAATATATTCCATGCTTAGGTTTCGAGTTATTTGTTTAATGACATATCAAACTTCATGGGTTATTTAATGCTTAAGCCGTCCTTGTAGAACAGTAGTGGTACTATTAGTTCGAAAGTGAACGTAATAGCGCGACTGGAGTTCGAACTCGCTAACTTATACCCCGTAGTCCAGCACATGAACCACTGCACCAGAGGAACTTCCTCTTTTCATTCTTATCATCACGGATTAAATCATGATCACGTTCGTAATTAATTATATTTATAAATATTCTGAGATGAAATATTGTTATTATTCTATGAATTATACGGACGGGTATCTACATCTTTATTGTTTTAATTACAACATTCTGGTCGGCATAATCTTCGATCTTCTTAGTTCTGTTTGAAGTCTTACCGTTATTCAATAAATTAAATGTGAACATAACCTTAAAGTTATTGAAGAGAATAGGATCTTTGAATTCCAGTTACATAACCCGATCCAATCACAATAAACAGATGCCCCAACCAAAAAAAAAAAAAAAAAAATTAAACAAAAAGACAAAAGCCAAAAACAAAACAAATAAACATAGACGTAGGAAGTTCAAATCAGTATCTCAGCGTGAGAGAGAATAAAAATTAGGATGAATATCTTCCCCTTGACGGGGAACTTGAAGAATTGTATGATTTTGTACCTATAGTGGTACCTATTACTATAGGAATACTTGGAACAGTATCAGTAAACTTTGGCAAAAGATTGGAAGAATCTAAACTACCCAGACACCAGGATTATTATTATCATCTAGAATATTTAAAATGATGACGAATTAAGGAGACTTGTAGTTCCTTCATCTCAAAGTTAAGTCATCCGCTTCTACTAGTGTTAAAATTCAATAATAGATATGATAATACTAATGACAACTAGTCAAAAACTTATCAAATAAGTCGAGTCATAATTTTATTAGTCGATCAAAACAAGAGACTGAGATTTGTCAGTACAGTGCGAATTGATTTATGGGTCGCTCTAATAAAATTCGGCCAAGAAATCCGAAATCTACTTCTGGTAAGGCAAAAAGCTTTTTTTTTCATGAATGAAAACAATATTTTCGTTGATGTTAGCGGCCATATTTCTTTCCTAGTAATTCCTAGTAATTTTGTATTGTATCGACCAGTCATTTATCACACAATACAATGATAAGATTAGACAATAAAATAAACTAACGTGTACAAGCATTTAAACAAATACATTACATACTCATATATACATGCATAAATATAAACACGTGTACATTTCTGTGTGTGCACGGCTACACGTATATAATTATGGCCAAGTCGGCTGGGACGGAAGATTACGCCGACTGCATTTCTGCAGAGGAGTCAGACCCCACCTGGATTTAATTCTAAACTATCTGATGGTGATCCTGTAGCTTTGGGGAATGTGTAGTACCCTTTTTATTGCCAGTACTCCCAGGTCCACTCTGATCTAGAGTGGTAGTAACGGTCAGGGTCTTATCAATTGGTCAAGACGAAATAGTTCATCATTTTCTATACTTGAAACCATTTAACTGTTTGCAAACAAATGACTGTTGAATTTAATTGCGATATATGAAACCATTTAATTGTATAAAAAAAAAATAGAAATACTTAAAACCATCTGAGTGAAAACTAACTTAAAAATAAAATTACCACTTACAAATCACGCGCACACGCACACACACACACACACACACACACACACACACACACACACACACACACACACACACACACGCACGCACGCACACACACACACACACAGGTTAATATGTCATTACACCAAATGATCAAAACCTAAACCCATATATAATCATATATATATATATATATATACAATTCTATACAAAATTATATATACGCACATGCACACACACACATTCACACATATATATGTACTTATTTTACCAAGCACAATTATATATATACATATATGTGTGTGGATGTGTGTGATGCCGTTGTTTTGATAGATATATTAGTTTAGTTTGGTTTGGTTCCTGTGTTTAATGGCATATCAACATTTGTGGAAAAATTAATGCCAAAGCTGTTCTTGTAGAAGACCAGTGGTAGTACTGTTTAACCCATACCTGGAGGTATAACGGGTTTCATGCCTTTTCCAAGTGTATTATTCCGAAAATGAACGTAATAATATGACTGATAGATAGATAGATAGATAGATAGATAGATAGATAGATATGAACAGATGAAGATAGATAGATAGATAGATAGATAGATAGATAGATAGATATGAACAGATGAAGATAGATAGATAGATAGATAGATAGATAGATAGATATTTTTTTGGTTTATCCGCGGTCATATTGATTACTCATCAGTTGATTATTCTACATAAACTGGGTATATTGTTAAATTAGTTACTAATGACAATGTCGCGATCAAGTTTGTTCTTTTACCTCATAAAAACGATGCGTTATGACTGACTCTGTTTAGCATGTCTCAAGACAGAACGTAAATTTCATTGATTGGCTCATTTTCGTATTAATCTCCACCTCTGCCTCCTCTTGATACTTAACGAGGTGAAGGTGGGGATGAGAGGAAATCAATATCTTTCATTCTTATTATCACAGTTTAAAATGTTATTATCACGTTCAATAATTAGATTTTCTTCTTCAAACCATCACTTGCCGAAAGCTTCTTCCCTGATCTTCCTCTTCTAGTTCTTCTAGAACTTTCTTCGAAATCTTTTTTAGAAATGTTTATAGAAACCTTATTTTCGGGGTCTAAAAATGGTTTTTGGTCTTTTTAAACGGTATACTAACTGTAGTGACAACCATTGACAATAATGGCGGGAATTTTCTTTCACTTTTTACTATTATATATATAATTTCACTTTTACAATTATATATATAATAGTATAATGATTATATAAGATTATTGCTCAAGAAATAAAAAGGCTGTGAAATAGGAAAATTTAAGTTAGTGCTTATAATATGAGGAGAATTTGGAACTGTCCGAAATATTTCATCGATTGAGAGGAAATCGAAGTTCACAGATGAATACTGATGGTTATGTTGTCGGTGTTGTAGATTAAAGATTTAACGTCTACTGAAAAAGAAGAAATATATATATATATATATATATATATATATATATATATATATATATATATATATATGTCTACTGAAAAAGAAGAAATATATATATATATATACGTGTGTGTGTACGTGTGTATGTGTGCGTGCGTGTGTGCGTGTGTGTGTATATATATATATATATATATATATGTGTGTGTGTATATATATATATATGTATCTATGTATATATGTATATATGTATATACATATGTATATATACATATATATATATGTATATATATACATATGTATATACGTATATATATATATGTGTATATATGTATGTATGTGTGTGTACGTATATATATATATGTATATATGTATGTATATATATATGTATATATATGTGTATATATGAATGTATATACATATATATATATATATATATATATATATATATATATATATATATATATATATATATATATATATATATATGGGCAATGATATACGGTAGAAATTAAGATTACACGTTGCAAGTAATAGTTTCTCGCTTTTAGAATTAATAAGTAATTCAAAGTTCTAAAGAATCGTAAGTATATATATTTTGTTTTATAGGAGATATATGAAACTATTTATCATGAGACAAAAAAATTGTGAGATCCTAAATCCTATATATATATATATTGAGGAAGAAATATAATACAGAAATCGAAACTGTACGTTGCGTCTAATAGTTTAACGCTTTTAGAATTAACAAGTAACTTTCTTACAGTAACTTCCTATATCAAAATATTCAGAATTCATTCCTTGTAAAATTATAGTCAAGAAATAAACTAGAAGAATTTTAGAATAGGGAATTACTTTTCAATGAACCGGTATATTCTATTTAGTAAGCTTAGCTTAGTTTGGATAAAGTAAAGTTCAACATCAAGAGAATATTGATCTCACGAATTCATCTAGAATACGAACACATTACCTATATGATTGACGATCAGCATATATGGGATTTGTGTAATTGGGTAGAGTGTTTGGCAATGGTCCAGGAGACCTAAGTTCGCGTTATACCAAAGACTTTAAAAATTGTACTTGATATCTCCTGGCATAACACTCAGCAATATCAGGTACGTATCAAGGGTTAAGTGGAGCAATCCTGGGAAAGTAGCGCCCTCTCCTACACGTCGATGTAGTAGCTATTGAAAAAGGAGCCTTCTGGTCCCCCTCGACTACGGTCGCCAACTTTACTTACTTATATATATATATATATATATATATATATATATATACACACACACACACAGTGCACGACAGAGCAGAATATTTCGAAAGGAATAGGACAATTATTTATATGTGTGTATAATTTTTTTCTAGAATTTAAACAGCTCCTTTGTTGGTTCGAACCTGCCCAATCGCGGGTAAAGCAATGTCTCTACTAAATGAGCCAGCGCCCACAAGGCTCATGTTGACATGTCAGTAACTTTGATTGCGAAGCGATTCGCGCTAATTTGAACCGTGATGCGTTTCTAATTTCTGACACGCCTTATCATTCAATGTGAGTCACGTGACAGCGATACCGAGCTATGTAGCGCCCCCTAGCGAAGCTGGTGTGGTTTAACTAACATCACAACTTCATATCCGAGGAATGTGAATCCCTCGTTTCATTACTCGATAGCCGGATCATGGTTCTCCTGCCAAATAAGTAAAGCCTGTGTGTGAGTAAATGAATTCAAAAACGGTCTCTGAAAATGGATATTTTGGAAAAAACTTTATATAATCATTTTAGCCAATATATTTCAACCTTTGCATTTCAACAAATTTTTACTTCAGTATCTTAGATAATGCCAAACATAAAAAAGTAGAAGCCGAAATATTTCTCTTGCGTTCACATTACAATTTTTACTCGATTTAACAACAATTTCAATGGGGAAATACGATAGCGTATTGATGAATAGAATTAATCAAAATATTGAAAACTAAATTGGCCCAAAAAATAAAAAATACATCTTTACTTTGCTGATTCCCTAAACTGGTTTGATTGTGAAAGTGCTCCACAAGTTACTTGTCTTGGCAAAGCCCACCCCTTTCCAGGTCTATAACTGGTTTAGATTAAGAGTTTTCCTTTTCCTAGATCAGTTGCTATAACAGGGTTAAAGAACTCTTGCAATTTACTTAGAGCTGGAGGGAGAATTGTTGGATTTTTACCTTTTCCAGGATTATTAACGTTATGTGAAATACTAACAAATTTGTTCAGGATTTGAACCTGATTAGCTAAGTCCACTTCCTTCGATAATGATCGTCACACTACAAAATTGTTTCAATAAGGCAAAACATTTTTAGACGATCAATCAGGCTCCAGTTCTGAAACTATTGCTATTACTCCCAGCTCCACTATGTCTCAGAGCTTGTTAGTGTCCCATCTATGAGTTAGATAGATCTGTTTAAAAATCATTTACATTCGATAGAAATACTTTATGCCATATAAATGTAAATTATTTGCACTAAAATATTTATGTGAAGCTATGTTATGTTTACTGAGGATTATTTTTATAAGCAGTAGGAATTTGAATCCATATAACTGTGCAAACAAATGACAAAAGTCAAATTAAAAAAGGGTCATGGAATGTTGACAATATAATTAGGATTACAATTAAACATTTACAAATAAATCAAATTTTGGCTTTAAATAACCCATAAGGAGTTGATATGCCATTAAATAAATAAACTTAAATCAACATTGACTCCTCATCAGCCCGTCGGCCTGTACACAAAATAAAATATATGAATAAATGTAGTTTCTGTATTCAGTGTTGAGCGGAAAATTCAGACTCAACCCTGCAAATCTGACTCTGTATCACACAACTCGTGTAATTAGCTCTCAAAAAATATTGGAACGCGAAAGTACACGTGGTGTAGTGGTTAACTTGCTGGTCTGTGACATAGTAGTAAGCGAGTTCGAACTCTAGTCGAGTCATTACATTTACTTTCGGACTAATGCCCTTTGGGAAAAATATGAATCCCCTTATTCTATCTTAACGATGGGTTAAATAATACCATTACTGTTCAACAAGAATTGCTTTGA